>CAJHNH020008469.1:0-45000 GCA_905116865.2 Candidula unifasciata
ATGAAATAGGAAATAAAGCAATGTGACAGTGCCCTACGAGAATGAAGAAATGTCCGCCTAGGAGTACTACAAAGTGATGAAGACACACACTTGAGTAAAAAGACAGTTAGATCTTACCTGGAAAAATGAAACCACGATGCCAAAAGTTCTGTCTCAAGCTTAGGTTAAGCCCAACAGATGGCATGTGCTCGACAGGATCTCATTTACCAGACCTATAGTTCACCCCTTTATAACTTTTATTAAGCTCCTCCTACATTACGCCTAAAATCATTCTCATTCACGGATATTACAGCTCCTCCCTTGTGGGTAAGTTTATTCGCTGTCAGTCAGTGACTGTACAACAATTGTTTGAATTCCCACGCTAGGATCTCCTGGGTTCAATTAAGCTGACCAGAGCAAATAAGACAAGTCACACCTCCGGCCTACTTCACCTGCCATCACAATAAAATCATACGGTGTCAATTCTTCTGTTAACACTTTCTGCTCACCATGTCAATAGTGACCGTCGGACCGGCACTCCAGTTTAGGTAACCTCAGGGGGAATTAAACACAATTAGCCGGAGTTATCTGCCCCTAATGGTCTGGCAGGGGGAATAAATATCTGACACCGACAGATGGTGTGCAAATCTGCAGACAGTAAGTCTGGGCTGGGCAGAATCACAGGCGTCACAAAGACTACCTTAACACTTAACATCTGGGAAAAAGTTTTAGTGTTTGATATGACCAACGGTCCAGGAGAATTAAAGGTGTGATGTGGTCGTCATTAAGGATGTATCCAAATCCCTATTTTCCTGTATACTTTCAAAATACAAAGAAATAAAAGTAGGTTGAGGAAAGACATTCTGGAGTCACCGAGCGTATTGTCACAGTAGTAATTTCTACAACTAGACACACTTAGAAAGTCTATTACGCTCACGCGCACTTGTACAAGAAGAAGAAGAGAAAATAATTTGCTTTTCAGGTTGTAAGTAAACAACGTCGCCTATATTAAGTCCCGCGGGTATGTCTTAATTTACCAGGAGACGCCAAAGTACACAAAATGAATGGAGGAAAAACAAAAGGTTCGTTACTTTGCTAAGAAATTGAAAGTACAAGGTAGAAAGGTTTCGAAATCCGACGTATAAAAACAAAGACCATCATGGTTGTAAACAAATCTCTTATCCTAATTCCTAAATTGCATTTACAATACTTCTCTAAACTAAGTTACTACTGCATCGGGCGACAGGAGTGTTATGTTAGGCACAAATTCAAGCCGAAAATTGCTGCTTTTTGTTATAAAATTCAGGTTAAATATATGTTTATAAATTCGATGTTGTGGCTCGGTTGCCGCCAACAAGCGCCATCCTCTATATTCTGCATTGTGGCATAAGTGATGCCTAACATGATCAAAGTAGGTGTAGCATGAGTGACTGTTTGTGGTGGTCAGCTGTTGGTTATAATATGGTTTAGAAGTTTACAAACAATTGGTATTGATTGTCTCGGTTGATGGTGATAGGTAGTGGTATAGGTTGAATAGTAAAAAATGAAACTTAATCAGATATATATATATGATTAAAAATTAAAATCGATCGACAGGGGGTATTAATTGGTTCGGTTGATGGATATTGGTAATTATATATGTTATATAGCAAAACTTAAAAGGTGATAAAACACAAATATTTGAAGCTAATTTATATAGTAAACAATAAAAATTGCACAAACAATGGGCACTGATTCGTTCAGTTGAAGGGCAATGTACTTATTAATGTTACATTGTGAAATATGATAATGCAATTATGTGTTGCTATACATATTGTAAAATATTATTACATTGATATTAAGGGACGTATTAGGTGCTTTTTTGTAAGTGGTCAGTGTCAGGGTTCTGTGTATGACGATGGTCAGTAGGGGACTGAATACCTGGTTGACCATGAAGCGAGCGTGTGTTCAAGGATACACGGAGACCGTGACGAGGACAACCTGGCGGATGAACATTAGGTCACTTCCGAGGTCACGAGGTTTTTGAGGGCCGCGCAGTTAGCGGGTAGGACTCGGCGAAAGCAATTGGTTTCCAGAGTTCATTAAATAAAACTATTTTCTTGGAAAGCTTTTTATCCCAAAGTCTTGATTTTCTTAGTCCATTCATGAAGATTTTTTGAACATTTAAAAAAATTTGTATTTTCAATGTGGGCTTATGAAAGCTGTTTTATTTACCTTATCAGTGAGAACCATACTTTCTTTCTTCACTTCTCTCTGTCATTTCAAATATTAATATTGTTGATGTTGCTTATATTGTTAATTTGAAAAATGTTTGGAATAATGAAATCAACTTGAAACATGTTTTACATTATTCATTGTTGCAGCTACTGCCAAAGTGGCTAGAACGCATAGCCCTCTTGCCGATCAGTTGATTTTTATTTTCTTTTTAATTTTCGGATGGGAGCTCGCACACACACACACACGCACGCACGCGCACACAAGCGCGCCCACACACACACAAAACTGAACAGTTCATAACGAGTGCGCTAGCCAATCTGCCCTAAATTTCTTACCTCGCGCATTTAAACCCCGAAAAAGGCAGTAAACATGGGTCTGTAAAGACAGTTGTACATTATTCATTTAGCAAAATGATTGTGTTGACATGCCACATGTATGTCATGACATCCAAGTGGCTGTACCGGTGTTTCTCTTTGAGATTATTCGCTGTAAGATATTCGTAAAGTGATAAATTTCACATAAATAATTTAAAAAAGGATTCTTTTCTAGGAATAATTTTAAAAAATGCAATTCCTTCAATAATCAGCTAACGTTTTCTGTATCACCATCTTAGCACATCAGTAGAACCCATTCGTACTCTTCTTCTTCTTCTCTTCCAAATTGTATCTCATCGAAGTGTCGGGGGGGGGGGGGGGGAGGGGGGGGGAGATGTAATGTTCGTTGATGAGCTCTGTCAAGAACACTATTAAAACTAATGTTCATTTCTGTAAGGCTGTTCTAAATGCCATCACTCCATCTTTTCCAAGGTCTTCCATTCGTACTCAACCCTCAGAATGCCACGTCATCGGTCTCCGCATGCTTGTTCTGGTTTAATACCCACTTCCAAAACAAAACAAAAACGGTTTATCATATCTGACACATTTGTCTCAACGTCTATGAAACGCAGCGTGTTCAGGATGTGTCCTCTGTCCATACGTCTGTCTCCAATGCTTAATGCAGACGCTATCAGTCTATTGGCTCTTTCCTTTCCTTTCAACAAGCGTCGTGGTGTGTACAGCCAAAATAGTTTCTAACATAACTCAGTCCATGCATCCATTGGACTTAAATTCCCGTACACGCCCACACGCTTAGACTGGCTGAATGTTACAGACTCAAACTACGACGAGACTTGTTACCACTCGTCTGGGCTTACAACTTACACGTACTGACGACGCACACGGATCCCACAATATCCGTAATGACCACAAGTTATTCATATTGTAAACTATTACAAATGCAGCTTTTAAATTTTGCGAAGTGTTGGATGTATCATTCTAATATTAAAGGAAGTTATGGGTTACACTCAAACCGACCGTCGAGACCTAGGTCACGGGAAAGTCAGTTGGTGGTCCAAAGCCACAACCACAGAGCACCTAGACATGGTGATACAGCAGATTAGGCACAACGCAAACGAGGTTAGGGTTCAGAAAGCAGATCAACAGTCGCAGCAGGGCCATTGGGTCAGTCTGGAAAGCGCCTTGCCAAGAGTACTCACATGGGGTGAGATCTGGCTAATGACCCCGCTGCGACTGAGCTTTATTGTTCATTCTGCGTACGATGTTTTACAGCCCGGTGTCAACATGGTAAAGTGGAGTGCGGCTAACAACCCGACATGCCCGCTGTGCAAAGCTAAGCAAACACTCGAGCACATTCTGTCCGCGTGCAGAAAAGCCCTAGGTCAAGGCAGATACACTTGGCGCCATAACAAGGTGCTAAAAGAGTTGGCAGCTGTTGTGGACCAAGCTAGGATGAGGGCCAACGCGAGGGCCAGTCCTACCGTCGTCCCCATACGCTTCCTTGAGGCTGGGCAGATTCACACAGGTAGATTCAACAAAGTCGCATACGCTCCATCTATGCTAGACTCTGCGAGGGACTGGTTACTGGCGGTTGACCTGCCTGGCCATGAAAGGTACCCTGAGTTAATCCGGAAGACCGGTTTGCGACCTGATTGAGCTGACCGTGCCGTTTGAGTCGCAAATGGACGAAAGTCATATGTATAAGCTCGAGAAATACTGTAACTCAGCAGCCGGTCTGAGGAGGGACGAAGCGTACACAGTAAGAGTCTTCGCCGTCGAAGAAGGCGCAAGAGGTCTCGTTTCCACTTCACTCTACAATGTGATTAAAGAACTAGGCTTACGAGGTAATGAACGCAAACGGACACTTAAACAGCTGGGCGAGGTTACTGAGAGGGCCTCGAGCTGTCTCTGGACACAACGGAACAATGTGGGGGACGGACCTCGGTGAGCTGGTCCGGGTGTCTAGTGGAAAAGAATGTCTTATCCCTTTAAGTCCATCGTGCCCGAATTGTCTGCCAGTGTCCCTCTACGGTTCTGAAGGAACCGGTGAAGAGTCTCGGTCGCGTCTACGATTCGAAGTTATCTGACAGAGCGGAAGTCCGGCGAATACATGAGTCACTGGCTACAGGCCTGCTCGCGATCGAGCGATGCAGGCTGATCGGAAAATTCAAGGTATGGTGTCTCCAATTCATGTTGATTCCGAAGCTTCTATGGCCACTGCTAGTCTACGATGACTGCAGTGGAAACCATGGAAAAGAAAATCAACACAGCCTTAAGAAAGTGGATTGGTGCACCGCCTTGTCTGACCGACGTGGCTCTGTATTGTAAACAGGCTAAGCTGGTACTTCCGTTCAAGTCAATAACCGAAGAGTTTAAAGTCGGCAAAGTTAGGCTCGCCATGCTTTTGCGCGAGTCCTCAGACCCAAATGTCATCGCTGTCCAGCCCTCTCTAAAGACTGGCCAGAAGTGGAGGGTCCTCGATGCGATAGAAGCTGCTCAGAACGCACTAAAATTGAAGGAGGTAATGGGTTACACACAAACCGACCGTCGAGGCCTAGGGCACGGAAAAGTCAATTGGTGGTCAAAGGCCTCAGCCAAAGAACGCCGAGACATGGTGATACAAACGGTGAGGGACAACGAAAACGAGGTTCGGGTCCAGAAAGCAGCCCAACAGTCGCAGCAGGGCCATTGGGTCAGCCTGGAGAGCGCATTGCCGAGAATACTCACATGGGGTGAGATCTGGCGGATGACCCCGCTGCGACTGAGCTTTATCGTTCGTTCGGCGTACGATGTATTACCGTCCGGTGTTAACATGGTTAAATGGTCTGCGACCAACGATCCGACTTGCCCGTTGTGCAAATCAAAACAAACTCTTGAGCACGTCCTGTCCGCGTGCAGGAAAGCTCTAGGTCAAGGCCGATATACCTGGCGCCACAACAAGGTGCTAAAGGAGTTAGCAGCCGTTGTCGACCAGGCTAGAATGAGGGCTAATGCCAGAGCCAGTTCTAGTATCGCCCCCATTCGTTTCCTCAAGGCTGGGCAGGTTCCAAAAGGTAAAGTCAACAAAAACGCATTCGCTCCATCTGTGCTAGACTCTGCGAGGGACTGGTTACTGGCGGTTGATCTGCCAGGCCATGAACGGTATCCCGAGTTGATCCGTAAAACCGGCCTGCGACCGGACATCGTTCTCCATTCTGCGCAAAAACGGCAGCTCATTCTGATTGAGTTGACTGTCCCGTTTGAGTCGCGGATGGAGGAGAATCATTTGTACAAGCTCGAGAAGTACAGTGATTTAGCAGCCGGTTTGAGGAGAAACGAAGCTTACACAGTACGGGTATTTGCCGTCGAAGTGGGAGCGAGAGGCCTTGTTTCCACTTCGCTCTACAATGTGGTTAAAGAACTAGGATTGCGCGGTAATGAACGGAAACGGGCACTCAAACAACTGGGAGAGGTAGCCGAAAGGGCCTCGAGCTGGCTTTGGACGCAGCGCAACAACGTAGGGGACGGGCCTCGGTGAGCTGGTCCGGGTGTCTAGTGGAAAAGAGTTTCTCATCCCTTTGAAAGTCCATCGTGTCCGAATTGTCTGCCAGTGTTCCTCTGCCAACTGCCAGTAAAAGTCTAACATGTGTCCGGTAAACCAAAATAAGCTTGTCGCTCGGTCGTCCAGGCATGCGGACTGTTCTAATTACGCTGTCGCGGCGGCTTCTTATCTCACAGTACCTCCTTCGAAACCACTAAGTCGTCTTGTCTCTGGCCGAAATAATAAACACCATCCGGTAATTCTGTGCAGCGTCGGGAAATTTCTACTGATGAGATCCCCGCTGGAGTGATGGCATTAAGAACAGCCTTACAGAAATGAACATTAGTCTTAATAGTGCTCTCGAGAGAGCTCATCGACGAACATTACATCTCCCCTGGACACTTCGATGAGGTACAAGGTGGAAGAGAAGAAGAAGAAAAAGAACCATTTCACAAACGCCAACCTCATAGATAATTATTTTGGGAATATTATTGCAAAGAAACCTACTTGTAATACCAATCCATCTTAATATGGGACGCAATTTTTCGATATTTAAAAGCTTTCACCTCTGCTGTAGTCGGGGGCCCTAATATAACCCAACCTACGGTTTAAACGGGGTGTGATGTACCTGTGTGAACCTCATCCTATTGGTGGCATTTTGTGTCATCAGGTGTTGGTCACTTATTGTACGGTCCTGGTGGGGTTGAACAGCAACAGCAACTGCCGAAGAAATTGTGAAACTGATACACACACACACACACACACACACACACACACACACACACACACACACATACACACGCACTCGCGCGCGCAAACAGAAGTTCTCATTAGGCTACGCCGCCGTGGGCAATTAATAAATCTGTTACTCTCCCGTCTTATACCAATTCCTTGTTTCCGCCACTGCCTTATGTTAACTCACTGTTCATAATTACACCTGAAGCTCCTACCACCCCCCCCCCCCCTTTATGGGCCGTATTAGCACCCTAATTTGACCTACGAAGCAGCCACCCTCTCACCCCACCCTCAGTGCTTCCAAGGTGGCGGTAGCGCCCTTTTTACGAAACACTGGTCCTGCCACTATTCTATCATAGCTGTCAAGTCTTTTAGTCCCAGGAGGTTTAGCATCAGAAGCGCAAGACATAGTAAGGTAAGACGCGAAATCAGCGCATCTTATATTCATTACGCTTCTATATAGGAACCCTTGTACGTATGATGTTTTCTTCGGGACTAAATACCACAGTGTCCAGACTCCAAGTTTAAAGGCAGAAAACAACGAAATATAGTGAGGTTCATTTTTTTCAAACTTTTTCTCACATAGCTTATATATATATATATATATATATATATATATATATATATATATATATATATATATATAATTGAACCTCGAATAACGAGTATAATTCGTTCCAGAATCATACTCGTTAAGCGAAACAGTCGTTATGCGAAACTATTTTTCTCATATAAATTAATGTAAAATACGATAATGCGTTCCAGGTCGAAAAGAAAATACTCACAAAATACTATGTATATCGTCTATTCTAAGAAAATTATATACAAATTGTTAAGGAGAGTGAATCATCTTCATCTTTTCTTCAAACGCGGTGCGAACCCACTTGGAATGCAAATTCGATTTGCAGGAAAAAAAGTTGAAATAATTATGAAACATAGCTAATTAATTTTTACTAGATAAATGTCCAGAGACATTTGTTTTTGCCGACGCTTCAAAATTTGTCGAAAATGAGACACAGCATTATCAATGAATAAATTTGCAGTGGGCATAGCCACTTCCTTATTAGGGTGATGCTTCTCAGTGTAAGATGCAACAGTTTCCCATGCTTTTAGCATTTCTCTTATTTCACCAGAAGATTGTTGCTTTTCTGTTACCTCCTCCTCCTCTGACAAACTTTCTTCCATAACTTCTTGCTGTGAAACACAATGCAACTCCGTAAGCTCTTCGGTGGTCAGCTCTTGGCTGTGCTCTTCCACAAGCTCTTCGATATCACTGTTATCCACCTACAATCCCATGATAGTGGCCAAAACACAATCTCGTTGACCAAATGTTCCACGGGTACTGTCTCGTACCCCTCAAAGTCACAAACCGACAACACTCTCTGGCAAAAGCTTCTTCCAAGCAGAAGTTAGGGTTCCCTTGGGAACCCCTTCCCACGCCTTGTCGATCATCTTGAGGGAGGCAACGATGTGGAAGTGATTTTTCCAAAACTCTTTGAGAGTGTGGTTGGTCCCTTCAGTCACCTGAAAACAATGCTCGAAGTGTGCTTTAGAGTGTAGAGCTTCTTAAAATTAGAAATTACTTGCTGGTCTATAGGCTGGATTAACAGAGTGCTGTTGTGAGGCAGAAACTTGATCTCGATGAACTTAAATTCTTCAGGGAGGTCATCTTGTAGGCCTGGAGGATTCATATACATACATCACAATATAACACAAGTTTGAGAAAATGTGTGATCACAAGCGACACTACAATGCAACTGGAACGAGTGCTAAACACAGACTGATATAACATGCGCACAATCCGGGACTTCCCCTCTCCTCGCCACTCGTTATGCTAAACGTCGCTCGTTAAGCAAGTAATTCTTTTACAATTTGTTTTGTTCGTTATGCGAATTACTTGTTATGAGAGGTGCTCGTAAAGCGAGGTTCTACTGTGTGTGTGTACACACACACACACACACATATATATATATATATATATATATATATATATATATATATATATATATATATATATATATTTTATACATATTTATTTATTTTATATATATATATATATATATATATATATATATATATATATATATATATATATATATATATATATATATATATATATATATATATATATATATATATATATATATATATATATATATATATATATATAGGTAATCCAGTAAATGTTAATCTGAACGTAGAAACCTTTTGAAAAATGCTAGGAATAAAGCCAGTCTTACATGTCATCAAAGAACAACAAATGAAGTGATTTGGACACCTAACAAGAATGCCCTGGTACTCTCTGCCACAGCGAGCCACACATAAACCTAAAACGTTACAATAGGTATAGAGCGAGTGGAAGACCTCGGAAAATATGGAGTGATGGCTTCAAGAACAGCCTTACAGAAATGAATATCAGTCTAAATAGTGCTCTTGACAGAGCTCATCAACGAATGTTATATTTCCCCCAACACTTCGACGAGGTACAAGATGGAAGAGAAGAAGAAGAAGAAGAAGAAGAAGAAGAAGAAGAAGAAGAAGAAGAAGAAGAAGACGAAGAAGAAGAAGAAGTAGAAGAAGAAGAAGAAGAAGAAGAAGAAGAAGAAGAAGAAGAAGAAGAAGAAGAAGAAGAAGAAGAAGAAGAAGAAGAAGAAGAAGAAGAAGAAGAAGAAAAGAAGAAAAGAAAAGAAGAAGAAGAAGAAGAAGAAGAAGAAGAAGAAGAAGAAGAAGAAGAAGAAGAAGAAGAAGAAGAAGAAGAAGAAGAAGAAGAAGAAGAAGAAGAAGAAGAAGAAGAAGAAGAAGAAGAAGAAGAAGAAGAAGAAGAAGAAGAAGAAGAAGAAGAAGAAGAAGAAGAAGAAGAAGAAGAAGAAGAAGAAGAAGAAGAAGAAGAAGAAGAAGAAGAAGAAGAAGAAGAAGAAGAAAAAGAAGAAGAAGATCTAGAAATTATAACCAGAATTACATCTGCAAGTTTCACGTCACTACTGGTCACCGTTTAGGAACTCTTCTTATAACAGACAGACAGACACGTTCATTTTGTTTTACACACGCGCGCGCGCATACACACACACACACACACGTGTGTCAGTATATTTATACATGCATCCGTCGGCACATTATGATATGAAGCAGGCCACTCACACAACAAATCTAAATGGGCGCTGAAATGGGAAACAAACATGTAGCACAGCTCTCACCTTTGTGGATGTTGATGTCACACCCAGGTTTCATCTTTTGTTATCTAGAAGAGGAGTCAGATAACAGAATGTAAAGGAGTGAGAAGATGGTCGTTGTCGATAGTGGTGATGGTGATGATGATGTCTTGCTAACTGCATGCATATCACGCTACGCTGCTGCTTGTATAATGTCATGAAACAAATCTTTTTTTGTATATACTGTCTAATAATTGTAATATCTCAATATTATGACGAAAAGCATGAGCAATTTTCAACAACAATTTTCCGTCTACGAACAGGACACTGCAGGCTAAACTACCACATGCATGAAATAAAGATTGTTAAGTCCCCACAGTGTGCATGTCAAACACAAAACACATGGTGTTGATGATGGTAATAACGCTCCTGGTGAGGATGATGATGGTGGTGATGATGGTGTTGATGGTTTTAATACCACTCATGGTGATGATGAAGATGGTGGTGTTGATGATGGTAATAGTGCTCATGGTGAGGATGATGATGGTGTTGATGATGGTAATAGCACTCATGGTGATGATGATGATGAAGATGGTGTTGATGGTGGTAATAGCACTCATGGTGATGATGATGATGATGGTGTTGATGGTGGTATTACCACTCATGGTGATGATGAAGATGGTGTTGATTATGGTAATACCACTCATGGTGATAATGATAATGATGATGGTGTTGATGATAATAACGCTCCTGGTGAGGATGATGATGGTGTTGATGGTGGTAATACCACTTATGGTGATGATGATGATGACGATGGTGGTGTTGATGATGGTAATAACGCTCCTGGTGAGGATGATGATGGTGTTGACAATGGTATAACACTCATGGTGATGTGATGATGATGTTGATGGTGGTAATACCACTCATGTTGATGATGATGATGGTGTTGATGGTAGTAATACCACTCATGGTGATGATGATGATTGTGTTGATGATGGTAATAACGCTCATGGTGAGGATGATGATGGTGTTGATGATGGTAATAACGCTCATGGTGAGGATGATGATGAAGATGGTGTTGATGGTGGTAACACCACTCATGATGATGATTAAGATGGTGTTGATGGTGGTAATACCACTCATGGTGATGATGATGATGGTGTTGATGGTAGTAATACCACTCATGGTGATAATGATAATGACGATGGTGTTGATGATGATAATAACGCTCATGGTAAGGATAATGATGGTGTTGATGCTGGTATAACACTCATGGTGATGGTGTTGTTGATGATGGTGTTGATGGTAGTAACACCACTCATGGTGATGATGATGATGGTGATGATGGTAGTAATACCACTCATGGTGATGATGATGATGATGATGATGATGATGGTGTTGATGATGGTAATAACGCTCATGATGATCATGTTGACCCTACCGATCGTTATACCCAGAAGCTGGTGACATAATTTGCTTAGCCTAGGTTAACAAGGGGATTCCGTGGTGTAGCGGTGCTGATTGGTCTATAAAAGATATGTCTAGCCAAATGTGCCCAATACGCCTAAAGGTGTAGAAAAGGGTCCTTTACTTTTAAGTGAACGGGGAAAACCAAACCAAAGTTATTTTGTTGTTGTTGTTTTTTTTTTTTTTTCATGTAATAAATATCTCTGCTCACTCGGTTAGTAAACTTTATATGCAACTGTTGTTGACGACAATAAGATTTTATGTTCAATAACAAACAGGTGAATAACAGACATGACACAATCACAATAACGGAATGATAAGCTATTCTTAGCTTTCTGTGATGACTACCCACTCGCTGCAGGCGCAAAAAAAAATAATATTTACCTGCGAATTTCAATTTTGTTGAGCCCACGGCTCCTAAGTTCAAGGAAGTTTTTTGGCGGCTTCCGGGGACGTAACTGGTGGTAACATTTACATGGCACAGGTAATTAACCTTTACGTCCTTTTTAGGATGAAATTTGTTGTTTTTTGAAGCCCCACCCTGGCTTTTGCCAGGGGCCGCAATATAGGCAGGTCATAAATATGGCCAATTGTCTGAACGCGGTTTCTGGGACCTCTCCATGATGATCCTCATCCACATGGTGGCACTTTGTGTCATCGGGTGTTTATCGCTTGTGTGATATCCTAGTGGGGTAGAAAGTCAGTCGACGTAACTGGTTAAGTTCATAGTGCATTTCAGAAGTTGTGTTTGCACACTTGACCAAATATCTCGAAAACTTGTGTACGTTTCAACACGAACTTTTGCATGTGGTCTTACATTTCCCATGTACCTATGATTTTATGATGTACAATTGCACAGGCGCTGTTTATTTATTTATTTATTTTTTATTTAGGCGACGAATTTATTTGATCTTATTTTGAGTAATAATTTGTCTACCCGTAACATTAGAGTATACAGTCACTGACGCATGCATAGTGATTTATGGAAATCAGTTCGCATGTGCAGCGACGCGTGGTGATAATTTTGATAGCCTATCCTGCATATAAGGAAAAAAAGTATGTTAATCTAAAATCATGAAAGAATAATGTCTAAAATGACCATATGAAGTGAAATTCCGATAGTGAAATATTACCCTGACATTACTCAATTAATTTTAAACATGCTGATTGTTTGCTTTGGACCGGTGTCTTTTTTTATTAATTTTTTTATTTACCGCAAATAAGACAATATGAAAACTAGACGTTTGTTTACAATTAAAAAGATTTATTAGAAAAGACACGATTATTAACAGCTTTTCAACCCAAGCAACACACACCCAACGGTTACTGGGTTACAGATTTTTAAAGTTAAGCACAATATATGAAACGGACTATAGTTTAAAGTATGAGATCCCTAGAAGCACGCCTGATGAGAGAAAGTACAGCCGGTATAAAGGAGACAATTGTTACAAAGTCCAATTTTTAACAAGAAAAACAAAAACTGGATATTTTAATCATACTCTGTACTGTGTGTGTATAGCATAACAATTGGATTATAGTGGTGACAGTATTTCCCTGTCTACAGAATTTGGTCATAGTGAAGAGAAGAGAAGTTCAAAAACTGAAACTGATATTCAACTTCTTATAACAAAGGTGCCTTCTTAACTTCATACAGAAAAGTATGCTATTATAGATCATAAAAACTGTACTAAATATGTTCCATATATATATATATATATATATATATATATATATATATATATATATATATATATATATATATATATATATATATATATATTACTGAGATAAAAAAAAAACAGAATAGGATAGGCAAAAACTGCTTTTTGTAAAATGAATTTTATGCAATATATATCTGACATTGAAGGTTAAAAAAAAGAATTCTTGTTTGCTATATACATCCAGTTTTAACATATGGCTGTGTGTCCTGGACAATCGGTAGGCAGGCCAAACAATTTCTTGAGGCCTCAGAGATGTTGTTTTACAGAAGAATGTTTAAAATACCTTGGACAGCCCAAAAAAAGCAGCCGAAAGGTTTTGATTAACAACTTATCACAGACATCTGAAGGAAACAGTCATAACTTTTCGTTCTGAGCAGAGGGAAAATGAAACATGTTGTGACCAGTGGAAAGATCTGTGGAAAGAGGGATGGAGAAAGACAACGAGATGAAGATTCTTGACAGTCTTCTTGCATGGCATGGAGGTGTGTCAGCTCACGAACTGATACATGCTGAAGGAGATCGCATATTGTGGAGAGGCATGATCGCCCACCCGACTCAGCATGGCGTTGATGTTGATTGTAATGAATGTACTAATGAATGTATTGTGTCTCCTCCACACTTGATCTTTCTAGTGCAGATTCAACACTGACTCTGTTGTCTAGATGGTAGGTCACAGTTCATTCTAACCAGACGGTACTTCTCTCCACGGCCACACCACTTCAAATGACGGTCGACAACGGCTGACACATTTCACAGGTTTATTGTCAATGTAGCACAAGACACGAATCAACAGATGAACTAATTTACGCCATTCGGGCAATCTCGCCTTGCTCAAGCATTGAGTCTCCAGACATGCTTCAGACGGTGGACACTGGCACGTACACGACTGGCTCAACAAACAAACCGTGTAACACAACGGCTGACCTAAACGATCGTTCAATAGCGCTGCCTGTCTTATCGTTCAGCACTAACATTCATTCGACTCTGATTCAGATCCACGTGCACTCTTCACTCTGGATTCACCTTCACAGATTCAGCTTCACATCCTTCCAATCTGGGGCCCAGTCACTGAATGACCACCTCATTCTCAATCACCCCGGATCTCGCATTCACACGTGACTCACTCACTCTTGTCATTTCACCATATCTCCGTGAAACACATGCTATCAGGGGCTTACCCAATTATGCCAGTCATCCCCTAACGTTATCCCTATTTATAGCATCATTACATCTCTCCTTCCCTTAAACAAAACAAAAATATGCAATATTTTTTCCCCATAAACCTATATGAACACTCATATACGAATATGTTGTCTTGTTTTACTATTATTCTTTTGCTATTAGCTTTAAGCTGAAATTCTACCATAAGTTTTCTGACTTGAACAACATATATAGCATCTCTTGTCATTCCCCTTGACAGTTCTTGGCAATATGCTAACAGAATCATCTCTCCAAAGCGTTCCTCAAACAACGCGGACGACAATATAGGCTCTGTTACATACTTATCAAGTCCTGAAGTCAGTCTTTTTAATAAGACTGAACAACACCCCAAAGCTTTCCTCAACAACGGGGAAATCCAATAAATGGCTCCAAAACCAGACTTATAAGTCACACAGTTCTGTATGTCCCCCATAGAACCAAGTTCCTGTTGACAGTTCATTCAAAGTGATTGCTATTCCTTGTTGGTTTTCGTCATTTACTATGGTTTATACCAAAAGCTTTACCAGAATTGTCCTAATTTCATCATTGTCAACTTAATTTTATGTCTGTACACGATATAATAGTCATTTCCAAGTTCCTATGTGTCGAAGCAGCATAAACATTAAGTAACCTCTGTAATTCCCTGTTAATAAAATTTCTGTTATAACTTAATGTGTCTGTTGTTTTATTATAAACTCATACACCATCTCTCAATTTTATTATGAATTCATACACCATTTCTCATTATCACTTTCACATCATAACTTTCATATAATCACATCATACAACATTTATTTTAATTGAATATTAAATTGTTAGTAAAAATACGTTTATTAAACATTTGTTAGTATTGTTAGCCTGTTAACTATAATAATCTCCCTTTTCTATTTATTTTTGTCATAATAATTTATTATTATATATTTCATTATATTCCTTACGTCCTTTTTAGGACGTAATTTTTTGTTATTTGAAGCCCCACTCTGGCTTTTGCCAGGGGCTGCAAGATAGGCAGGCCATAAATATGGTCAATTGTCTGAACGCGGTTTCTGGGACCTCTCCACGATGATCCTCATCCACATGGTGGCACTTTGTGTCATCGGGTGTTTATCGCTTGTGTGATGTCCTAAAGGGGTAGAAAGCTGGTCAGTCAGTTTTCTATTTATTTCCCCTTTTGATTTTTTCTCCTTACTATCTTTATAACCTAGACATAATATCTGGAATATGGTTATCAACCCCTTTAACATGCATAATGTCAAATTTAAACTGTTGTAATAACAACTCCTAGCGGCAAACTCTAGCGTTTTTATTAGCATCTATGTTCTGCAGTTTTACCAGTGCAAGATTATCTGTAATGATTGTACATTCTTTCCCAATTAGGAATTTCTTAATTTTTTTTTTTTTTTGTGTAACTGATCACAATAGTTAATACCTCTTGCTCGAAACTTATATTTTATCGCTTTTCCCTGATCGCAGTTCAATTTCGTTGGCTGCCTGCAATTGTATTGCGAATAACTGATAATTTAATATTGCAACCTTCCTAACACATTTAATACAACAACTAACACTTGACATTAACAATGCCAAATTAATGTTACTAGCAACTGCATTATTAACTTTACTTGTACTTTATAGTTTGTTGATAGACTAGTTTTATTTATTGCACATTTATGTGTTGGTAGATCAGATGTATCCAAACATTGTTCTAGTGTTATCTTATTTGTTTGCTCTTGGAAAAATCTCTTTCTGTTTTTATCTTCTGTAGTTACTGGTATCTGTTCTTTGTGCATGCTTACTGACTGAGCGCTCTTGCATTCGTTTTTTTTTTTTTGTTGTTGTTGTTGTTGTTGTTGTTGTTGCACTTTTTGTGACTGCTGCGACATTTTCTATTTCATGCAGGTTTAAACTCTCACTTGTAACTTCCATGACCGCATTTGTCTCTTGTCTCTGCGTGGGTAGCATCAACTCTTCTGCCATCTCAGGTATGTTTTCTTTCTCCCACTGTTTTACTTCATAATCTGTCATCTCCTTCAGTCCTGGTTGGTTACCAATGATAAGTTCTGCACACGGCGAACCTAATACAGCCATGTCCATCTTCTTAGTGGTATATGGCGTTTTCACCCATGCTAATGCTATTCTAAATGTCTCTATTCTACCTCCGAATGTTCTACATCTATCAAATCTAACAGTCATGTCTTCTGGTTTCACTAATGACTTGTGAATACCTGAGATCGTTGCTCCTGTGTCCCTTAAAATTGAGACGATTCGATTACCAACAATCCCTTTTTGTAGGTTTAATTTTCCACAATCCTTCACAGAATTTTCATTATGCACCGGTATCTTATGCCTAATAATAATTGGATACTTGGAAGACAAGGGTTCCTCTTGTGCAGGGGGCATGAAATACTCATTACCCATTCAGCTGATTATTTATGTAATCTGTTGAGGTAGTAGGTACATAAAATGCTCAGAACTTTAATTTTCATCACAGAATCAAACAATCATGGGTGTGGTGTAGGTATGGACTTATGTTTGTTTTTAACATACTGACTCATTAATTATGCTATTTAGCTATTCAGTATAGCCGCCAGAGTGCATAAATTAGACATACTTTTTTTTTTAAATATCTAACTATGGTATTTGTAAGAGAAGCTAACTTAGTAAATTTAGTTGTTGTAAGTAGAATGGGGGGCCTAAACTAAAATGATAGACATTGGTGAAACGGGGTTTTCAACAAGAATTTAGTAATTAACATGTTCCATATTTGTCCTTCATTAAATATGCATGACTGTGATTATACGACACACTTATACATATCGGTTTACATTTTATTTCAGATTTTGGGTAAGTATATGACAAACAGTTGTGTGAATTTGTAAGCCAGTTGGATGAAACAATCTACAGTTATCTTGATTGAAAGCTCACTCACTATACATGTTTAAAACACACTGTTGAGAAAACTACAAAAATAACAACAAAAACTTGAAACTGTCAAAACCAGAACTTTTATTCAGGCACATACCCGAAAAATATAACGAACAAAAAGTAACTTACCTATAAGAAATTAATGTATTTCCTTTTCCAGGTGGTAAAGGTGATTGATTTCGAAGTTTCAGACGTTAACGATAGAGGGCAAAGCTGCTGACTTCATTCCAACTATGATACTGAACTGATTTTCTTTGATAGAACCGAATGGAGAAATAGACTGCTATCCGTATGTGACATATAATGGCACAGCAGGATAATGAATGAATAAATCTACAGAATGTATTTTCAAAACATGAAGCTAAGTTAGCCAGTTCATCTCCATAATAATCTATTGGAAAGTACACATGTTTCGACTATCATCATTATCATCATGTACCCCGCCAACTGGCGTAGGCGATCATGCGTCTCCACAAATCACGATCCTTAGTTGCCTGGAACAGCTCTCTTTATCTCCATCCATGCTATTATTTCAGCCCATCCAGCATCGTCTCTCTTGGTCTGCCTCTAGTCCCTTTTCAATTAATCTTTCCAGTTGTCACGATGTTCTCCAATGTCTTTCTTCTCATTATGTGGCCAAAAAAACTGTGTTTGTATCTTTCTTTTTGTTGTATATAGAGATCTACTTTCATTAGCTTCTTTTAAGAAATCGTTGTTAGTTACTCTGGCTGTCCAAGGTATTCGTAACAGTCGTCTCAGAAACCACGTCTCTGTTGATTCCAGATTCTTCCCAATTTTTTCACTGAGATTCCAAGATTCGCTGCCATTCAACAGAACTGGTTTTACATAACATTTTAGCACCCTATTTCTGACATTAATGAGAGCGATTTATTTCGTAAGATATTTTTCATTTTCTTAAATGCAGCTTTCGCTTTAACTATTCTACTTTTAATCTCTGTCACACATTTTCTCTCTGATGATATAATTGTTCCCAGATATTTGAATTTTTGCAAATTTATTTCAACTATAACCATCCTTTAAAAAATTATCGTAATGTATGTCCGGCAAAACTGTATAAATCTCTTCTTGAAATAGTTTATTGTATGTCAAACATTCATCTACTGTGATTAAAACAGCTCACTTCTTCCAGCAGGGCATCTCTGTAGCGAAGTGGTCAAGCCGTTTGCCTCGCGTTTTGAAGATTGTTTGTTCACTTCACGGCGCTGTTCAGTTTTCGAGTGCAATTTTACGGAGATCCACGAGGATCGTAGCCGGAGCTACGGAGTTTCTGCTATATGCAACGGCAGGCAGCTTGCTATTTTGCGGCGAAGAGAGACTGAGCCATATGGGATAAAACCCGTTGATATGAAGTCGATCCTGTCACCTTTACCTTTACATCTTCCTGTAAGTAAAAAAAAAAAGTAAAGATCCCTTTTCACGCCTTTCGGCGCATCGGGCATATGGGCAGATTGTCCCATATTTTTACAGACCATCAGCACTCTGTGGGTAATGAGGTCAGCATTACGCCGGCTGTCTTTACTTTCCCAGGACAGCCCATCCTGGTACCCATTTTAGGCTGGGTCGACCTGCGACGTCCCCATACCACGACAAAAATCCGCTCAGCCAGCAGTGGGTTTCGATCGCGGTATGCTGGCTTACGAGTCGGACTCGCAACGCCTTAGCCACGAACATCTTCCTGTACCCCCGTGTAACTTATCTACGTCCGAGATCGAATGTAACAGGAAAACTGCATTAACTGCGCTTAATTAACAAGACAAGACAACAATAGGCTCATCGTGGCCTTCACCTTTGCTTCTAGAATCTTTCCACAAAATTCGCTGATAGCAAAACAGTGCAGTGCTAAAAGGGCTACTTGCTAATAACGTCATTGTGTCCTTGGCCTGGGCTTGTAGAGACTTCCAGCAATTTAGTTAGAATTATCTTATAGTGCATGAAAATATACTGTTGACAACATTTTCTGAATTCCTCTGATGAAATTGTATTTGGTTTGGAAAACGTAATAGCTTTCTGCAAAACACGTTGCTGGAAGATTTTGGAAATGAACTAATGGTACCCATGTAAGCGAGTGACTGGACCCCTCAAATCAGAGGGAGGGTATGCCAAGCTAGGATAGACTTAATGGGTTAGAGACCTAGCTCGGGACTTGAGCGATACTCTATAGAGTAGTCTTAAAAACCCTTAGATAGAAGAAATATAAGAGGTTAGATCATATTTACTCACTTTAAAAAGCAGAGTAGAAATAATTTTTTTCGGATGTAAATCTTTTGGTCGAATAATTGTTAAAAAGGGAACAGAAAGTTCAAATAAAAAGAAAAACAATTGAAAAGTTTCGATTTGTGAAACTGTGATGTTTTTGACTGTTTGTTTGAGGCGCCAAGGTGCTGTTCATATAATAAAGTTCATTTTTAAAGACCATTATGGCAATGTACTGTATTATTAATTATGGTAATGAAGATAGAGGGATTTTAAATAATAACCGAGCAGAAAGAGGGAGATTATGCAACTAGGTATCTGCACTCATACTACAGTAGGGATGATTGAATACTGGCAAGAAAGCAGACTGTTTCACGAACGCTAACACATCCTAGCCGTTTTTTTTTTTTTAATGTTATTTAAGAGAAACCTTTGAAGGTATTCGTTACAAAGAGTCTTAAAGCCGTGTTGAGACTCACCGAGCAATGACTATTACAATGAAGCTGAACATTATGCCTAACGGTACTGCGTACTGTTGCGTGCCTCACATTGCCCCCCCCCCCCCCCCCAACCTGGCTCTGATATCCACCACAATAGCAACACAGACGTAAAATGTGATTGTTATGGGGTCACTACACTTGGTATGATGACTAGATTCTTAGTTTCGTAGTTCGCCGGCAATGCTAGTATTTGATTTCGTATATAGAAATGCAAAAAAAGGTTTTCGGACGCCCGTTAACTTGTTATGTAATATGCCATATTATAGTATTTGGAAACATCTGTTGCTATTTGTCAAACATTGGCTTTTTTTTTTTTTTTCAACATGGGGTGGTGTCTTTAGTTTTAACTTTTCAATGCTAAATTTTCTACAAAGGACATAAATCTTGTTTGTTATGAGTTATGAGTTAGATTATCTTCATAGCACTCCGGAACCATACATAGGCACTCAGATTCCCATCTCAACATACTCATCAGCGTCGTGCAGTTAATACTGCCAGTCCTATGTTGGTTAACAAGACCTTGTGCGTCCGGTGTGCTTCTCATGCTTGGCTGTGCCAATCTTAAATCCCAATTCGCGTATTCTTAGCAGTGATGTGGACACGTTGCTTCCAAAATCCTAAGAACGTCTTATCTCTCTAAGAGCAATGACAATGTCTGTGTGATGTCCAGAGGCGGGCCATCTTCAATTATTGCAGAACCTGCGAGTCTTATCAGCTCTCTCATTATCTACAACGTCTGCATTCCCTAGGACGAATATAAAGGTAACTGCACTCACAGGAGAGTTTTGCAATGACTCAAACCACTGTCCGCGCAACCAGCCTCGACCCGCCGGATCATGCTCAAAGAGTCACTCAGCACACACACGCGGGAATAGTCTTTTGATTCTAGCCCCATGAAAGCTTGTGCCACCGACATCACCTCAATCGTCATGCTGCTGGTGGTCATGAAGAAGGCACCGCTGGCTTCTTGAACCGTTCTGCCTGAAGAGCGAGCTGTAAATGCCCATGCACTCTTATGTCCTCGTATAGCGGACCCGTCTGTGATGATCACAACATCTGTCTCATCTGACCTGTCACTGAGAAGCGCGCATACCTCGGCATTGACAGCAGCTGAATTCTTCCGAATTCCACCTCCGAAAGCGTCTAGGAATCGTGGGCCGACACGCTCGTTGACGAGGATAATTTCTACTGACGACTGGTAGATCCCTGCTGTACTTGCTCCCTGTGAGTTTATTCCTATTGCTCCCGACAACTCCTATCGAGCGTCACGACACAGGAGAATGTGAGACTGGGGGCTTTAGACCCTGGTATCCATTCCTCATCTGGGTGGATGTCTGTAAGGCTGCAAACCTGCATGATGTCGTCCTCTGCCCAACCTAGCCATGATTTGCCCCTTTTAAGCCTTTTGTCCTTTTTCTTGAAGAGCATGTGGTGCAAAGGGTGCTTCCAATCTGAGCTATCTTGCGGTATGCACAAGCCCTCCAGATCGTGATCCTGTAGTTCATGGTAGGCAAGTCAAGAATGTACATCATTGCTACACAAGAGGTAGTCTGGTCTCACCCCAGGATAATGCGCATTTTGCACCTTCTCAAGTCTTTCATTTTGAGTAAAGCTGAGAATGAGGATAGCAAGAGTATTTTCAATGGGAGAAAGTACAAGTTCCTGGAACAGAAGCAAAAGCAGTTTCTGCTCAGTGTTAGCAGTGGCCCGGACCTCATTTCTGACAGGCCTTTGCGTGCGTTTTGTTATAACGTGGTCAACATGTTCTTTGAAGGGCGGGCTGCGATCAAACCTTACTCCGAGGTATGTCATCAGATTTGTTCTCATCAAACTTTCCTCGCTGCTTTCCACTGATAGTTAGTCTGCCTTCACTATATGCGTGTTCAAGGAGAACCACGTTACTGAGGCCTTCGAAGGGTTGACATGAGCATTAGAATATGCACAATCGGAGGAGATGCGATTAAGTTCACTCTGCATTGACTTGACAATCACCTGACGATCTCTTCCATGTCGATATACTAAGAGGCCATCAGCAAATAACAAGGTCCTGCCACTCCCGTTCAACTGCTGCACTTGTGTGTAAGCTGTTCTACGAATGTCGAACTTTACAAAAACGAACTCATTGAAAAGGTGATGTTTTTGTCATAAATTTGAAGATACAAAAATGCCGTATAGTAATCTCTTTATTTATGAAACGTGATAATAATCTTAGTTAAACATACATGTCTCTAGGCTACACTTCCGTATTTGCAAGTGTGATAATAAAAACAGAATCGTGATTATCGATGCAAAGAAAACTATATACCGAACAGTACTTCGCCAACATTTACTTGGAACACACTCACATACATACTCAAACACACACACACATACACATTTACACATACACAAACAGACAGAGACAGACAGACAGACAGACAGACAGACAGACAGACAGACAGACAGACAGACAGACAGACAGACAGACAGACAGACAGACAGACAGACAGACAGACAGACAGACAGACAGACAGACAGACAGACAGACAGACAGACAGACAGACAGACAGACAGACAGACAGACAGACAGACAGACAGACAGACAGACAGAATGAATTAACAGACTTCATGTTTTCAAATCAACAAAACCAATTTGCCAGTGCAGACACAACCATCAGGATGCCAGCAATGACGCCTTGTGACATCACTGTCGGAGAATTGAAAACCGCTCACATGTTTTGTTTGTTGTATGTCAGGAGGAATATAGTAATCCCTTTATTTATGAAACGTGATAATAACCTTATTTAAACGTTCATGTCTCTAGGCTACACTTACGTATTTCCAAGTGTGATAATAAAAACAGAATCGGGATTATAGATGCAAAGAAAACTATATACCGAACATTACTTCGCCAACATTTACTTGGAACACATTCACATACATACAAAAACACACACACATACACATTTACACATACACAGACAGACAGACAGACAGACAGACAGACAGACAGACAGACAGACAGACAGACAGACAGACAGACAGACAGACAGACAGACAGACAGACAGACAGACAGACAGACAGACAGACAGACAGACAGACAGACAGACAGGCAGGCAGGCAGGCAGGCAGGCAGGCAGGCAGGCAGGCAGGCAGGCAGACAGACAGACAGACAGACAGACAGACAGACAGACAGACAGACAGACAGACAGACAGACAGACAGACAGACAGACAGACAGACAGACAGACAGACAGACAGACAGACAGACAGACAGACAGACAGACATAATTAACAGACTTCATGTTTTCAAATCAACAATCAACAAAGCAATTTGCCAGTGCAGACACAACCATCAGGATGCCAGCAATGACGCCTTGTGACATCACTGTCGGAGAATTGAAAACCGCTCGCATGTATTGTTTGTTGTATGTCAGGAGGAATTAACAAAATGCTTAAATCGGCTTTACTAGAGAGATGCACATTTTGTTCTTCCGTGTAATTGATTTTCGCAATTACCGAGCCCTATCATAACTTTACTGTAAAAGCTTCCTTGAAAGAAATAATAATATATTGTCCCAGCGTCCTTGTGCTATTTATTTTTTATCTTCCTCCTCTCTATTTTGTTTTTGGAAAAAAAGGGGAGGGGGTCTTTTTTCTTCTACATCTTGTTTTTCTCATCGTCTAGGTTTTCTGTCCCCTCCGCCTCCTTCTATTGCACGTCTCCACTGTCTTATTTTTATTATTATTATTATTATTATTATTATTATTATTATTATTATTCCGCGTTCACCGGAAGAAGTAAATGTGTTGCTTCGTTTATAATATAACTGCTATACTTATCGCCCGACACATCCGACTTCTGCAGGTATTTATTGTCTGGGTTAGCGTTGTCGGAGTCGCATAATCAAACCACAGGTTAAGATTAAACTGTGCATATTTTACATATACAGACTGAACGATAAACTCAACAAAAACAACCAGTTACGTAATATTTCATATCATGGCTATCTTTTTTTCCCTCTCCTTTGTCATCATGTTTTTCTTATTATCCTTATATGTGTTTTGGCATTTCATATTTTTCTCCCATATATTTTGTTTATTATCTCTCCATTCTCATGAAGTAGGGTTGTATTTGTCTATAAATTACTTTTAGTGTACTCGACAGTTTTGGGTAATAGCATTCTGGTCTCAGTACTCAGTGAAGGAAAACCCCCAGCTGCAACTACACTTGATAGTGCCTGGAAATGAGAAAGCTGATCAACTGGCAGGGAAAGGTGCCACAAAAGAGCAGCCAGATGTACCAGTCACATATCACCGAAAGAAAAGAATCATTAAATCGATCAGGAAACCACCAGCCTCAGCACAAGACGACTATTTTATTATGGACAGGCCAGAACAAGTCATTATCCTCCGCCTCAAAACAGGGCACAACCGATTACGTAACCACATGTACACAAAATTCAAGATAGGTGTATCAGCCATGTGCACCTGTGGAAATGTGCCCCAGACAGCAGAGCATGTACTCCAGGACTGCACCGATTTTGACACATTAAGGCAAACCTGTTGGCCAAAAAGAACAACAGTGGAACGTAAACTCTATGGACCACTGAATGAATTAACAACGACAGTGAAATTTATACAAGAGACAAAACTGCTGATATAGACAACTTATTTAAGGCGAACGAAAGAAGAAGAAGAAGAAGAAGAAGACTATACTTGGTAGAGTATTGTAAACACACTGCCTCCTAATCTAACGCTGCTATGGGGACCGTGTATTTCCAGCCTGGAACCTCTAACACTCGAGGCAGACAAAATGCATTGAGACCACGCAGCCCCTTAAACCAAAGCAGCTATGGGAACCGTGTATCCACAGGGATAAGTTGACACCTCTGGAGTATTCTTTGCTGTTAACAGGAGCATCACAGAACAGAGCACAACTTTCCCTGGCAATCTAAAATGTTGCTGAAGACTCAGATCTAAATCCATGTGGGTGTGGAAAGCAAGGCGAAACTACCACATTATTATCACAGGAACAGACAAGGAGTATCACAAACACGAACTGCGAAAGAGGGCAATGACAGAGCAAGTAAGGTCACTGGGATTTTTTGGGGTCGAACGACCCTTTCACAGGGGTCGCCTAAGACCATCGGAAAGCCCATATTCATTGAAGTTATGAAGGAAAATAATTGTTTGGGGGTCGCCACAATTTACAACTGTATTAAAGGCTCGCAGCATAAGGAAGGTTGGGAGCCACTGTGCTACATGATGATGATATTGGTTTCACATGGTTGCATGTCATCTTATTCTTAATGTGTCTCCTCTCTTTCTTCTCCTCACCTGTTATAGTATGTTGGACCTTTCTCCTCACCTGTTATAGTATGTTGGACCTTGTCAATAATTATTGTTCATAGGTTGAATGTTGAATTAGGAATCGTCATTACAGCACTCGGGACACACCCATAAGAGCTTCGCCCCTATCTTCAGCAGAAAGGGAAGAGTTAACATTCCGATGGTACCAGTAACTGACTGAATATCTGTCTCGCTTTCCCCTGAGTGTCGAGCGTCGGCCAGATCCCCTTGTAACTTCTCGCAGTGCCATTCTCCTCTGACCGTAACGGTCTATCTGTTCCTCGGCACAGTTCACTCGCTCTCTAAGCGCCTTCACAACATCCAGCTTTTCATAAATCATTTCACTGCCAAGTTCATGGGTATCATTGTTGTATACTTTCTACATCCTCAGTCCTAGTTGTATTCCATCACGTAAATGGTCTGGTATAATATCAATCAGCCACCTTCGTATCCTTTCCATTGGGGCTGCGTGGTCTCGAGGCATGTTTCACGTGGACTTGGACTTCTAGTAATTTCCCCTGGTCTCTGTGTAGTGAGATCGGACGCCCGTGTGCATCTTTGCGCACGTAAAAATATATCCCTTGGCAGTTGGAAATCGAAAAGAGTAGCCCAACGGCGCTTTTATGGCGAAATTTGAAGTTAAAAATGTGCCCAAAGTATTTCAGGGTACTCTCCGGTGCTACAGAGCCTGTGCACTGTGCTGAGCTTCTTCGGACTCAAACTTGAGTTAAAAAAAAACGGAGCACTTATGGGTTATAACCAAGATAAGGCTTCAAGTCTCACAATTTGCACGATCCTCAACAAATTAATAGTTTTTTTTTTTTTTCACAAATACAACTTGTCTTCTAACAGAGAAGATTACCTTCCTCTTCTTCTGTGCGTTCACCGGGCTAGAAACTCCAATTAGAAGTTCTATGTGTTCGCCCACCTCTGGAAATAAGTCTTGTTCCAGAACCTGAGTGTTGTGTGTAGGGCTGTACCGAATAGTGATTTTCACTATTCGTCCGAATACGAATAACGGGACCAACTATTCAGCAAAATACAAAAACAAATAGTGTATAAAATATATCTAAATTTATAATGTCAAATGTATGCTGAACTTGTACTTCACATAAAGTAGCACAGAATAGTCATCTTCTTTTATAGCATTCTGAGCACTCGAGGTTTACTGCTGCATTCATCCCTCTGGCTGGCCTACTTTTCACAATTTGTGAAAACAGTTGTTTGCAGGTCTGCCTGGACATTATCTCTTGATCTTTTTTGTCTGCCTCGTGGTCTACGCCCATTCCTCTATCAGGTGTTCACAGTTTTACTTCTCTGTCTTCAGACATTCTTTTAATAAGCCCCACCCATTTTAGTCTGTTAGCTCTCATGATGCCAGTGATCAGTGGTGATGTAAACAGATTATGTGTTACAATGTTGCTTTTCAATCTCCATTCCCCACTGTTAGCATCTTTGATGGGTCCAAAGATTTATCATAAGACTGTTTTCGAAAACCTGTAATAAGGCCTCATAAATTTTATTTCTGCTTCAAGTTTCAGAGCCATATACAACGACTGGTCTTATCACCGTTTTAAATATTTGTATCTTGTTGTTGCGAGACCGACACTTTGACTTTAGCAGATGTTTAAGGGCATAGTATACTTTATTTCTAGATTATATTTCTTCTTTCAGCATGTTAGAGCCGTTGAAGTTTGCACCCAAGTACTTATATGTTTCCGTTCGTTTGATTTTCTTATTATCGACTTGGATGTGGCTGGAGTTTATATTTTCATGTCTAGTTAGTATTCGTACAGAATAGTAAACATTTAAAAACATTTTATGTTTTGCATCCTTTTGTCAGTCTGTGGTAACTAATAACTAAGAATGAAAGAATCCAAAGTATTATAACAAGTAATTAAACTTAGAAATTGTCACTGACAGCATAGTTAATGCATGAAAGATGCATCAGCTTTCAACAAAACCAGTCGTTCCATGTTGTCAGTATTAAGGCCGTGTATGCAGAAGCGGGTGTAAGGTAACTACTATTCGTATTCGGCCCGACCGCCACTTTTCGGCCGAATACCGAATAGTCAATAGGCTCACTATTCGGCCCCGAAGCGAATACGAAGCGAATATTCGGTACAGCCCTAGTTGTGTGTGCATCCGTTTTACAGATCTGACTTACATGTAGGCAGGTTGTTGGTTCCTTACCTCTCAGGCAGATGCACTCCGACTTCAAAGTAAGCCCCTAATTAGTCATCACTTACGACATGTTTATTGGGAAGGCAGTGAGTCTACTCTTATTTTCCCCTACAATTTGGTCCCGGAACCCACAAGGGGGGGGGGGGGGAGAGAAAGGGTTATATAACATAGGGAACTGTACAGACATTCTTTATTACTTCCTTTACTTAAAGTTAAACGATAATAATTTTCCATCATCCATGTATTTCAAAGGAGTATATATTTTACAGGCGGCGTTCGTGAAACCGCTTAGACGTTGAGAGTCATTCTCGTAATTCCAACATACCGCGATCGAAACCCACTGCTTGCTGCGTGGATTTTTATCATGGTATTGGGAGTCGCAGGTCGACCCAGCCTAAAATGAGTACCAGGATGTATGTCGTGGGGAAGTAAAGACGGCCAACCTAATGCTGACCACATTACCCACCTAGTACCGATTAGTCTGTAAAAAATATGGGTGCTTTTCACAAATGCCGGATGCGCCTAATGGCGTTAAAAAAAAATGATCTTTACTACATATTTTACAGTTTTCAGAGAAAATCTGATGTAATTTAAAACAGTAGAGACCTCGTGTCTTTGTATAGATGAGAGCCTGCTCGAGTCTAAATTAGGGCTGTACCGAATAGTGATTTTCACTATTCGGCCGAATACGAATAACGGGACCAACTATTCGGCCGAATACGAATACGAATAGTGAATAAAATATATCTTTTAAAAAAAGGACACACACACACACACATTCATAATGTCAAATGTACGCTGAACTTTTACTTCACATAAAGTAGCACAGAATAGTCTTCTTCTTCTTTAGCATTCTGAGCTCTTGAAGTTTAGTGCTGCATTCATTTTTCTGTCTGGCCTTCTCTACACAATTTGTGACACCAGTTGTTTGCAGGTCTGGCTGGACATTATCTCTCGAACTTCTTTTTTGTCTGCCTCGTGGTCTACGCCCATTTATATCCCTTGTGTATACAGTTTTTACTTCTCGGTCATCTGACATTCTTTCAAAATGCCCCAACCATTTTAGTCTCTTAGCTCTCACGATGCCAGTGATCATTGGTGATTTAAACAGATTATGTGTTACGTTGTTGCTTCTCACTCTCCATTCCTCGCTGTTAGCATCTTGGATGGGTCCAAAGATTTGTCGTAAAACTGTTTTCGAAAACCTGCAATAAGGCCTCATCTCTTTCATTTCTGCTTCAAGTTTCAGAGCCATATAAAACGACTGGTCATATCAAAGTTTTAAATATTTTGATCTTGGTGTTGCGAGACAGACACTTTGACTTTAGCAGATGTTGAAGGGCATACTATACTTTATTTCTAGATTGTATTCTGTATTGTATTTCTTCTCTCAGCATGTTGGAGAGGTAGAAGTTTGCACCCATGTACTTATATGTTTCCGTTCGTTTGATTTTTATATTTTCGACTTAGATATGGCCGGAGTTTAAGTTCTTTCCATGTCTAGTTAGTATTCATACAGAATAGTAAACATTTGAAAGCATTTTATGTTTTGCATCCTTCATTCAGTCTGTGGTAACTAATAACTAGGAATGAAAGAATCCTTAGCATTATAACAAGTAACTAAACTTGGAAATTGTCACTGACAGCTTGGTTAATGCAGGAAAGCTGCATTAGCTTTCAACAAAACCAATCGTTCCATGTTGTCAGCATTAAGGCCATGTATGCAGAAGGGGGTATCAGGTAACAACTATTCGTATTTGGCACGACTGCAACTATTCGGCCGAATACCGAATAGTCAATAGGTCCACTATTCGGCCCCGAAGCGAATACGAAGCGAATATTCGGTACAGCACTAGTCTAAATAACTGGTTTCATATGGATTCATGCCATTTTCTCTTAATCGCCCATTCTCTCTCCCTTATCTCAAAGTCTGTGCTAACATCCTTTTATCTGACTTAACTGTCCTTTTAGGGGGCTGCATGGACTCCAGGCATGGTGTTCGCCTCGAGTTCTAGAGGTTCCGGGTTCAATCCCTGGTAAGAGTTTGAATTTTTTCATGTGGACTTGGACTTCTATTAATTCCCCCGGTCTCTGGGTAGTGAGATCGGACGCCGGTATGCATTGTTGCACACGTAAAAAATCCTTTGGCGGTTGGGAATCGAAAAGAGTATCCTAACAGCGCTGCCTGGGCACAATGTGTAGTTAAGAAGCAAACTAAAGTATTTTAGGATCCTCGCCGGTGCTACAGAGTCTGTGCACTGTGCTGAGCTTCTTTGAACTCAAACTTGAGTTAGGAAAAGAACGGAGCACTTATGGGTTACTACCCGTATGCCATGATGTTGATCCGTTGTTTAAACTTCAAACTTCAAAGGTCCTTTTTCCACGCCTTTAGGCCTATTGGGAATGTAGGGCTAGACCTATATTTTTATTTATGTTTTAATAACCTGTTTGCTTTTGTCAGTCAGTGTTGTCTTTCTGCATCATTGCTTTAGTCTCTCTGTATTCACAGTCCCAGTGATGTTTCCATTTTATTGATTGGGTTCATACTTTGTGGATTCATCTCTGTCTCACCCTTTCCCCATCTCTCCCTTTTTTAAATTTCTTAAACAAGTCACCAGCTAGCATTATGTCTTCTTCATTGTTGTTAAAATAATTGTCAATGAGTTATGATTAAGCTTCGGGGATGATAAAATTTTTTATCGCTAAATCCTAAGAATGGGAAACGGTGGTATTGCAGAGGTTGGCATGCTTGTCATTGGAGTGGTTATCTTGATAATCTTGGTAATTTTAGTAATCTTAGTTTCAGCTTCATAGCAAACGAGTCGCCCCATAGTTGCTCCGCTCCTGTACCAACGAAAAACGAAAACAACACACAGAATGTTCGTCGCATTTCCCTTGTGGTAAGATTTACAGACTGCTGTCTCAGCAAATGCACTAGCATACACACACATTAAAAGCATACTTAGCCATCAGAAATGTTAACAGTTTTACAGAAATGCAGTTCATCATCGACGGTAGCAGAAGTTGCCAACAGATCAGCAGTTGCGCACGCGATCATTATTAATCACATAAGGGCACCACCAATATTGCGGCGACAGGACACGTGCTATTTTCTGAATCTTCAGTTCACAACAACACGTTGGTCACAGTCGAGAAACATTCCAAATAAAATCCACAGCTCACAGAGTGGCGCCATGCACTCAACTCAGTAGCTGGCGCGACGAAACTGTATCCTTTCAGTCTACAAATGGATCAAAAATGCAACGGCCACGGTCTGTATAGAAGCAAAAATTTGCCTCGACGCAAAACAGTAACAGCGCCTGACGTCCATTTTGACAGGAAGCTATCTAGGGTTAAAGTCCTGCTAGAGGCAGATGTTTTAAACAATGATCCAGGCTCACAGATTGTCTCAGTCAACGTCGTTATTTCTTATTCGCATTTCTGGCTTCACGGCAAACGGGTCACCCAATAAGTGCTAAGTTCCTTAGTCAGTGCAAACCATACATAATTCCTGTCACTGTCCCTTAACAATATAAGGTTAGTTGCGTATCCTTTACATTACGTTTTAGAACCAACCACCGAAGTCCCTGGCTGTTGTGTGGTTTCTATAGAAAAAATTACGTCCAGTAGTTTGCCATTGCTCTGTGGACGGTCGGCCCCCTGATACTACTGTCAAACCCAACGTAGGGGCATGGCCCGCAGCTGGGATCGAACCCGGCACCCAGGCATTACGAATCGTTCGCATCGGTTTAGCCACAGAGCCGACATTAACAGTATACATACACATTAAATGCACAAAGTCCGCTGTTAGAACTGCAATTCGGCGTCGATGGAAACAACAATTGAACAGAATAGCAGTTACGTTTCACAAGGACCCACCAGTTATGTGACAACAACCCACCCGACATTTTCTGCTGTGCCCCACAAAGATCATCTTCTACAGAGTCGAAACGCTTTCCAAATAAGACCAACACCTCACACTGTCGCACACCCACTTGACTTAGCGTTTCCTTCTATAATAGATACCAGGGCAAAGAATCGGAAACTAAAAGGCTCTCTAGTGACGCTGATCGCATGTCAGTGGTTGATGATTTGTGTATGTTCAGAATATGAGCCCAGTTTCTAAAATATTCGAAGGCGGGACATACGGGCCTTCACTTTTCTATTTTAAACTCTTTTGCCGCAGGCGTGTGTTCTTCAACTCCTTCTTTTTTCCATTCGTTTGCTGCTTAAAATTATAACTGCTTGGATCAGAAGGGTTCAAGTGATAAATCGTCATCATTTATCTTCATCCTGCTATGTCGTTATACATCACATACGACTAGTCTTTTCCTACAATCGCCTTGTCCGTGCAATCCTTTCCATATCATGGATGGGATCTTTTCAGTGAACTTTGACTACTCTCAACACATTTATTTAGGGTTTCTTACCAGCGTCCTCTGTTCCTCAGTCACTTGATAAAACTATGCAGTGGCAAATAATGCATCTAAAGGTTGTAATCGACTCTTACACTTTGCATTACCAAAGAAAATTGCATTATTTTGCTATTTATTTTTACTGTTTCCTTTTTATTACAAATGAGCCACTCGGTTTACGACTTTAACTTAGCAAAAAGAGGGCTCGCTGGTTGCTTTCGTCACTCGTGCAGAAACCCTGGTGTGTGAAAACAGCTGTTTATTAAAACTACTAGGCTAGTCATGTTCTTAGTAAATTGTTACCATAGCGAGGCGCACACGTCATCTGAATGTGACAGGTTCGATTCCCGGTACGGTAAACATAGCTTTCGACTGTTATATTGTTTAGTGCGCCTTTTTATCTTTCTTAGTTTTCTATGAGTGCCGATTAATATATTGTATGTCTGTTTATTATATATAATAGCTGCTCACCATAGCTGACAACAGCGAAGCTGCGAGGAGGAAAATATCACGTGATACCGTCTGCAGGGAAATCGTTACATACTAACGCTTATAATATGAATTAATTACACCTCGGCACTAATAGAATGTCAAAGGAAAAAACCACAGTACCAGTTAAAATAAAATGGGTTGATATTACAGCTGGATGGGAAATTGGAAACCCACAATGGTGTAAAATGCTAGGGAACTTTACGCTCTCTTCTTCTTCTTCTTCTTCTTCTTCTTCTTCTTCTTCTTCTTCTTCTTCTTCTTCTTCTTCTTCTTCTTCTTCTTCTTCTTCTTTTTCTTCTTCTTTTTCTTCTCCTCCTCCTCCTCCTTCTTCTTCTTTTTCTTAGTGGTGAGAGGTTAGGCATGGTAAGAGTTAAATCTGAAAAATACGATATGTGAGAAAGATTTTCAATATTAAAATCCTTGTCAGTTTGCTCCAAAACAGTTCTCTGTAAAGGAATGAGTTGTTTTAAAGCAAAGTCGAATATTTACGGTGCACTGTTTCGTGTTTTATGATCACATTACTCATTTTATTAAACTGTCAATATCTCAGTGGCATTGTCCATTAATCATGTTACCATGATGCGGGTGATTTTTCAAAAGGACACTCGCTGCTTTTTTTTTTTTTTTTTTTTTGCAGATTACTGCGCTCCTTAATCTCCAGATGTTGATTTATGCAGTGTTTTCCATTTTATTTTGAAGGTTTAGAATTCATGGTCTTAACTATAAGCCTAGTCTGTTTTTCTCGGGCTGCCACCTTTTGGGCAATGTTAACAATTTATCTTTGTTTGGTTCTGCTTACATGTCAGCAAGCGTGAATCTCATCGGTTATAGATTATTCCTGTTGTTCAGTCTGTTGTATGATATTATATATAAAAACATGACTTTGCCTCCCAAGTCGACCCAGCCTTAAATTGATACCAAGTAAAGTCCTGTAAAGTAAAGGCAGCTGGTGTGATGTTGACCCCCCGCCCCCTTCCCCCACACCCCTCCCCCACAGAGAACCGATTGGTCTATAAAATATATTTCTAGCACTTATGCCAAATACTTAGTTATCTCGGAAAACAGACACTTAAATAGAACAGAAATGCATTGAGAAGAGCGAAAACGACCAAAGTAAACCCGAAGCCGAACGTTAAAGAGAAGGCCGACCTAAGGTTCTGGGCTTGATTCCCTGCATGATATTGAAACAGTTGTCTGTGATAGGGCGGAGTGAAAGAGTAAATTACGTGCCGTAAAACCACATAAAGGGATAATAATGATTAACTATATTAGAATTTGCCATTTTTCAAATACTATAATTAATTTCTGAACTCTTACTGCAGTTTTGTAAGTAAAATTCTTCTTCTTCCAATCCTCCACCTCCTCCTCTTCTAGAGTATACAACCCTTGAAAAATATTGTATTATTATCCATCTATTATTATTCATCTATTATTATCCATCTATTATTATCTATTTATTATTATTCATCTATTATTATCGGGAGTCGCCGTGGCTGAGCGGCTAGACGCTCGCCGCGGATCGGAAAATCGTGGGTTCGCTCCCTGGCGGAGCCGGACCATTTTCATAAATGACCTTGGCTCCCAGGTCGACCCAGCTTGAGTGGGTACCGGGTGCAGTCCCGGGAAGTAAAGGCGGCCGACGCGATGCTGACCACATTACCCATCTTGTGCCGATTGGTCTATACAAATATAGGTCTAGCCCTATATGCCCTATACGCCTAAAGGTGTGGAAAAAGGTCCTTTACTTTTTACTTTTATCTATTATTATGCATCTATTATTATCCATCTATTATTATCCATCAATTATCGTCCATCTATTATTATCCACCTATTATTTTCCATCTATTATTATCCATCTATTATTATCCATCTATTATTATCCATCTATTTTTATCCATTTATTATTATCAATCTATTATTATCCATCTATTATTATCCATCTATTATTATTATCCATCTATTATTATTATCCATATATTATTATCCACCTATTATTATCCACCTATTATTATCCATCTATTATTATCCATCTATTATTATCCATCTATTATTATCCATCTATTATTATCCATCTATTATTATCAATCCCTTATGTAAGACAATCAATACCACTGGCTAACCTAGATCCCCTGAATATCGATTTTTCTTTAAATTACAGACCCCGTAAAACAAAACAAAATACATCATAATCTGTCATTATCTATCTCCCTCTCCAGCTTACAATCAATACCCCTGACCAGTTAACTTACATCCCTTGATCTATCTATTTTTGTAAATTGAATAATGCCTATACATCCACTAGGCATCCATCCCCCAGCCAGCATTTTCTTATATACGATTTACATCCGCAGAGTGTTTTCTTAACTCAACTGTACAAATATATATTTATCTTCTTCTACCCCACCAGGACATCACACAAGCGATAAACACCCGATGACACAAAGTGCCACCATGTGAATGAGGATCACCGGTGGAGATGTCCCAGAATCCGCGTTTACTCATTAAACCATATCTATGGTCGGGTTATATTGCGGCACCCTATAATCAAGTTTCGTCCTTTTTAGGACGAAATTTTTTGTTCTTTGAAGCCCCACCCTGGTTTTTGCCAGGGGCCGCAATATAGGCAGGTCATAAATATTGTCTGAAACATAAATATATTGTCATAAATTGTCTGAACGCGGTTTCTGGGACCTCTCCACGGCGATCCTCATCCACATGGTGGCACTTTGTGTCATCGGGTGTTTATCGCTTGTGTGATGTCCTGGTGGGGTAGAAAGTCAGTCAGTCAGTCATTGCGGCCCCTGGCAAGAGCCAGAGTAGGGCTTTAAATAACGGAAAATTGCATCTCACAAGGAGATGACTGGATTATTGATTCCAACCGAGCTGTACATCCACGGGTATTTTATTTTATAAGGTATACTACCGCCAGGGGCGGATAGCAGTAGTTTACCCTGCTTGTCTTTAATGGGTGTATTTAGTGTAGGTGAGTGATTGCACAGCCGTATTCCATATTATGAAACAACTGTGCAATCACTCACCTACACTAAATACACCCATTAAAGACAAGCAGGGTAAACTACTGCTATCCGACGACCAACAAACAAAGCGATGGGCAGAACATTTCAAGGAAATATTAAATAGGCCAAATCCTGACATCATTGCCAATTTAGAAGAAGAAATTATTACACCAACACTAGTTGCCTCCAGCGAGTCATTCACAATAGAGGAGATTAAAACAACTATTTAAAAAATTAGGAATAAACAAAGCTACCGGAGAGGACAACATCTCAGGGGAAATGCTCAAAGCAGCGGATGAAAACACCCTGCAACATTTGCTCCAGCTGATGGATGAAGTCTGGCAAAACGAATACCCACCACAACAATGGAAAGATGGTGTAATCTTCAAATTACCTAAAAAAGGTGATTTATCCGATTGTAACAACTGGAGAGGCATCACCCTGCTTTCGATACCAGGGAAACTATTTTGTAGTATGCTACTAGAAAGATTGAAAAAAATCCATAGATGAAAGATTAAGGGAAGAACAAGCCGGTTTTAGATCCAAGCGGTCATGCATAGACCACATCTTTACTCTTAGAATAATTGTTGAAGATTCTACAGAATTCCAGTCGAAATTATTGATCAACTTTGTCGACTTTCAAAAAGCCTTCGACAGTATCCATCGTCCAACACTCTGGAAATTGCCTAACATCTATGGTTTCCCCATCAAATATATCAACATCATAAAATCTTTTTATAATGAAACACGATGCTGTGTAAGAACTGATTCCGGCAATTCTGACTGGTTCCCGGGGAAACAGGAGTGAAGCAAGGCTGTGTCCTATCGCCGATGCTTTTTGGTATAGCAATCGACTGGGTCATGCGCAAGTGCATAAATAACGCAAATTTAGGCATTACATGGGTTGACACAAAATTCTGGAAGACCTAGACTTCGCTGACGACATAGCACTACTGAGTTCAGAACACACAGACGCCCAAGAAAAATCAATCGACTCCAGAATTTCTCAGAACAAATTGGACTCCAAATTAACACCGCAAAAACAAAAATTCTAGACCTTACCAACAGTTCAGTTGATATCACGCTGAACAACAACAGCCTTGAAAAAAGTCAACAGTTTCACTTATCTAGGGAGCAAGATGTCATCTACAGGAGATACCGCACCAGAAATATCATTTAGAATAGCACTGGCATCTAGTGCCTTCAATAAACTGTCTAACATCTGGAAATCAAAGACACTTAGCAAAACACACAAAACTCAAGATCTTCAATTCTTGTGTGATTCCAGTACTAACCTATGGATGCGACAGTTGGAAAATCAACGAAAAACTCTAGACACAAAATTAGACAGTTTTGAAAATAAATGCCTTAGAAGAATACTAAATTTCAAATGGTCAGATTTCCGAACCAATACACAAATAAGGCAAGAATCCAGGCAAGAGTATGTGTCTAATTTTATACGAAAACGCCGCTGGAACTATGTCGGCCACGTCCTTAGAATGGATAAATCAAGACTTCCTTACCAAGCCCTCATTTGGACACCACAGGGGAAAAGATCTCGTGGAAGACCAAGGGAAACCCTACGTAGAACTATCATCAGGGAAGGCTCGCTCATGGGCCACTCAAACATCCAAGACCTACAACGGATTGCAACGGACCGCCGTGCATGGAGAGTCACGACCTCTGCCCTATGTGCCGCACTCGACACAAGAGGAAAGACTAACTAACTAACTACCGCCAGAAAAATACTAGCTTAATTGCGCCTCTTTACTACATTACCTGACAGGTCACAGAATATTTGTCAAGCCGACCTCGACTGTTTACGTCAGCGTTTTTTCTTTTAAATTTAATGGTACGCAATAGTTACGGAACACTGTTTTATCTTCCTTTGTACCTTTGTAGTTTTTTTTTTTTTTTTCGGTAATATAACAAGTAAAGTATTAAAGGACTCTTTTCCACGCCTTTAGGCGTATAGGGCATAGAGGTCTAGACATATATTTTATAGACTAATCAGCACAAGATAGGTGCTGTGTTCAGCATCACGCCGGCCGCCTTTGCTTCCCGAGACTGCACCCGGTACTCAATCAAGGCTGGGTCGACCTGGGAGCTAAAGTCATATTTTGCCAAAAGTCCGGCTACACCAGGGAGCGAACCCACGACCTTCCGATCCGCGGCGAGCGTCTAGCCGTTCCGCCACGATGACTCCTTCCCTGTAATATAATAACTAATTATCACCCCCTGGTTTCGGACTTTGTTGTTCTATCGAATAGTTGAAACGGCAAGGCTGGTAATGTACGCTGCACTGTATATCATAGATGAAAGCTTCATTTGTGCAGTAATTTAATGTTGTATCTGTGGAATGTTGAATTAGGAATCTACATCATATCAATCGGGACACTCCTATAAGCGCTCCGTCCCCATCTTCAGCAGCAAGCGAAGAGTTCCAACTCCGATGGTACCAGTAACTGTCTAATTGTATATCCTCTTGCCTTTCCCTTGAGTGAAGAGCGTCGGCTAGATCCCCTGGTAATTCCTCGCTGCGCCATTCACCTCAGACCGTAATGATCTATCTGTGCCTCTGCACGGTTCACTCGCGTCCAAATGGCCCTAGCAACATTTAGCTTGTCATACATCACTTCACCACCAAGTGGTGTAGAACCGGTCAGTCTTTCTGCTTGCTCATTTCCTAACACGCGACATGACATGGAGAAAATATCCAAAGGATGCTAACTAGCTGGGACCTCTGAAGTGATGCTTGCCACTCTGCACGCAGTATGCATAGACTATTTTCTATGGAAGCTTGGATATATGTTATGTAAGCTCACTCTTGTTATTTTTCAGTTTTCTTATCTTATGTCAAACTTGCTATTTGTTACTTCAATATATTAATTTTACAGTTGTCTTGTACACCTGTGTCTGATGAACGACTTGGCCACAACAATATTTCTAACAACATCTGCCTTTGTTGTTATATGTCCACATTTTCCTAAATAAAAACATAATCACTTGCAGAAAGTACATTAGCCTCCCATCAATTATGTGACTGCTGAAAACAGCAGTGTTGCGTTTCATTTAGAAATGTCAAACAGCTACATCAATCTTATAACAGACTCTCCGTAAATCCAATTTGCACTTTTACCTGCCGGCCCACGTCCTTTTGTAATATGAGAAACTACAAAGTACACCTAGGTACCTACAGGAACAACAACAAAACCAACAACATCATCATCAACAACGACAACAGGAACAACAACAGAATCGTCAAAAACAACAACATCAACAAAAACATCAACAACAACGACAGCAACAACAGAGCCACAATGGCCTCGTGAGTTACCCTCGCCTGTTGACAGGAAAGCTTAAATTCAAATCCGCATTTTTGAATGACTTTAAACGCCAGAGTGACCCAGCCTAAAATGGATATCATGTAAACTCTACCGGCATGATGTTGATCACATCACCTACCAAGTACTGATAGGAATCTAAAATATATGTCCAGCACTATGTGTTCAGTAAGGACGTGGACAAAGGGCTCATTTACTTTTACTTTAAGTAGCTCCAACGCCGACCTAGCCTAAAATGGGTACCAGACAATGTTCTCGAGCGAGTAAGTGAGAGAGTGAGCGAGATTCAACCCCACTAGGACAATGTTCTCGAGCGAGTAAGTGAGAGAGTGAGCGAGATTCAACCCCACTAGGAAATCCACTGAGCGATAAACACCCGGTGACACAAAGTGCTACCATATGGGTGAGGATCACCCAGGGAGGGGTTCCAGAAACCCAGCTTGGGTTATATTAAGACCCTCGGCAACAGCCAAGGTGGGGCTTTAAAACAACAAAATTGGCTCCCACATAGAAACTCAGTGAGTTATATCCTCGACCGGCAATTGGTCTATATGTGTTCCCCCACATCTGTAAATTAGTGTTGTTCCAGAACCTGAGTGTTGCATGTACATCTGTTTTACAGATCTGACTTACCTGTAGGCAGATTGTTGGTTCCTTACCTCTCAGTCAGATGCACTCCGACTTCCAAGTAAGCCCCCAATTAGTCGACTTTTACTATATGCTTATTGGGGAAGGCAGTGGGTCTATTTCTGTTTTCCCGACAATGGGGTTCCCGAACCCACACGGACCCTTCGATTTTCGGTTGAACAGTCTTCATTACTATTTATTGTAAAGCCAATATATTCAGTGGTTGGGAAATTCTCAAATGCTTCACCATTTATTGTTATTTTTGAGTGACAGCAATTTTGTTCGTAAATCATCATCATCACCAGGTACCTTGCCGTCATGAGTGGGCGATCATGCCTCTCCACAATCTGCGATCGCCTGCAGCATGTATCAGATCGTGTGCTAACACACCTCTATGCCATGCAACAAGACTGTCAAGAATCTTCTCTCGTTGTCTTCCTCCATCCCTCCTTCCACAGATCTTTCCAGTGGTTACAACATGTTCTATTTTCCCTCTTCTCATAACATGACTGAAAAATGATGACTGTCTCCTTCTGATTTATGTGATAAGTTGTCTTCGGGCTGCCACCTCTTTCAAAACCTTTTGGTTGCTCTTTTTGGCTGTCCAGGGTATTTTAAACATTCTTCTGCAAAACCACATCTCTGAGGCCTCAATAAATTGTTTGGCCTGCCTACCAATTGTCCAAGATTCACAGCCATATGTTAAAACTGGATGTATGTAGCAAGCAATAATTCTTTTTCTAACTCTCAATGGCAAGGATATATTGCACAAGATGTTTTTCATTTTATAAAATGCAGTTTTTGCCTGTCCTATTCTGTTTCTTATCTCAGTTATGCATCTTCCATCTGATGTTATCCATGTGCCCAGATACTTAAATTTCTGTACTTTTCCTAAAATAACACCATCGACTTTTATTACACATTTAGGAATAATTCGTTTCTTTGATACCACCACGTCTTCCCATTATTCAAACTGAGGACAATTCTTCCACTTTCTAATACCACGATGTCTATCATTTTCTGTAGTTCTTTATGACTTGTTTCTATCAAGACTGTGTCATCAGCATAACGTAAATTGCTTATATTGTGCACACTAACCACAATTCCGGGCATATCAATTAAAGAGCTCATTATATATTCCAGGTATAATGAAAACAAATAAGGTGACAGTACACATCCTTGTTGTACGCCCCTCTTAATGCTTTGAAATGTACCTAAACAGTTGGTAATTCTTATAGCTGCTGTTTGCTGCCACTACAAATTCTTTATTATTCGTAGATCTTTTCCATTCATGTTTAATTTTTCAGTAAATATTATTATTAATTTTTTACCCTGAATTTCAAGAACAGGTATAATCTTTAGTGTGTAATTGGACACATGTGATTAAAAGTATATTCCATGTTTACCGTTTGTAAGAAGTTCTGTATTGTCTGCATAGGTAAGCTGTCCTGTGTTGCAGGGGTGGTCGGATGTGCAATCCTTCCATTCACCGTCTATGGAGACCGTTTGCAAGTGTCAAAAAACCACCAAAGTTGTTTCTGTAATAACCTGCCCAGGAACCGGAAAATGTTAAATGCATTACTAAACTTAAAGCCATATTGTTGATAATTCTTCTGACTTTCCGCCCCCCCCCCCGCCCCCCCAAAAAAAAAACCATGCATCATCCTAAATCTCCTGCATTTTGTTGTTTTGTACTAAAAACGATTGCTTGTCATACATTTCTTTTTAAGTTGTTGCGTCAAAATATACCAATTCAGTTTCTTCTTTCCTTTTGAGTTGAAGGCAATTAGGCCCTAACCCCCCCCCCCCCCAACCCCTTTTTTTCTTTCCGGGGTTGCAGTCTTTTCTATGTTGGCTTTGTTGCATTCGAGTCCTGTGTCAATCAGGAACTTTCGGATGTTGTCTTCCCAGGGGACTCTGGGTCGCCTTGTCGATTTGGTTCCCTGGTTCTTTTCTTTCTATGCCTGCCTTGGTGACCGATTGCTCACATTTCGCATACATGTCGAAACCATCATAACTAACTGACTTGGTGACTGAATCCACTCGAGTTTGTAAGGCCTGTGTATTGTCGGACACAATAAACTACTGAATATTAAATTGCTTAGTTAGTGATAACGCAAACAGTTTAATTTGGAGAAAAAAAAATCGTGATTGGTTTGTGACATCCTGTAAAGGATATACGTCTACCTTTATTCGTTCATATTTTTTGTGAATCTTTTATTCTTTTGTTTATTATTGTTCTTGTTCAGCTCTTCCTCCCCCCTCCTCCTCTTCCTCATAATCCTTCCTTTATCTTTCTTTCTCATAGTCCTCCTCCTTTCATCCTTCTTCACTCTCTTCTTCTCATCGTCCTCCTATTTCTAATCCTCCCTCTACTCATTTTCCTTTTCCACCTTGCCCTACTTTTTGTTCGACTTCTGACTGTTGTTAACCACCGTGTTACAAACTCTCAACCAATTAACGAAACTAATCTGAAACACACTCTACACTCAGAGGAAAAACAAGACAGACATTTAATAAAACAGCTACTGGGACCATCGAAAATGAAACTCTTCGCTGACTGCTGAATATGAGAACGAGCCACTTATGGGATTGTCTTGAGCGCTGTGATATCAGTTCTTAGGTCAGCACTCAACATTCTCAGAAGCTTGTTTTAACATTACTCTATTCATGCACGACTCTTAATTCCCTTTCATGTGGTTTTTCTGTCTCCTGATACTACTTTCAGGTACATCTGGCAATATGTGTGGAATATGGTGAAAGTCTTGTCAGAAAAGGTTGCTAATATACCTTTCGTTCGGTTTATCTTTTCTTGTCAGATAAGACTAAATAGTCATACTGCCACGATGGTTTTAAACCTTTCTTTTTTCAGTCGTTACCCCCCCCCCCCCCCCACCACCCCTCCCCGAAATATATGGCAAGACACCCACCACCGCCCCCCCCCCCCCCCCAACTTTAAACCCAAAAGATGGGATTGAAAAGATGACAAAAGGAAAATTTCCAAGCACTTTAAACAAGAACTTGGAGAAAAACATCCGCAAAAATCAGAATGTGAAATCACATAAAAGAAACAATCAGCAAGACTGGTAATTTAGTGTCCAAAATCTGTGTTATTTTTGACAGTGTTTCGTCCTGATGATATCTGCTATTTTTGGTTTGAGGTTGGAAAAGTCACAGCCGAGATCACTCTCCAAATCAAGCTGGTTGCACTGTTTTGATTGTAAGTGCAAATGCACCCTATTTCAAAATTGCGTGACGCCCCTTTGAAATGTCCCTGCCACCCCTAGGGAGCGCACACCCTGTTTAAAAACCACTGGTCTCACCACATGACTCAAGAATCTAGACCAATCCGCATTAGACGGGTTATGTAGTCAGCACCAGTGTTGCCACTTTGGATATATTATATCCAGATTTAAATGCTTTACCTTGCATTGAGATGGCGTTTTTGACGTCTAGATGGTAGATGTTTCCCTAGAAGTTTTTCATCTAGAGTGAATTTATCAAATCTAACCTTAGAAAAACAGGATGAAATTTGACTTCATAAATACTATCTTGACAATAAATTTCGGCCTGTTAAGAGTAGGAAAATGCTGTTACACTTATTAGCTCCCTAATTGTGTATTAAAATAAATTGGAACAGCTAAAGCATACCAGAGTTATTTTGGATCTGAAGCGTCAACTTCATCATGCAAGCTAGGTTTAACCTGTGGATCTTGTAAGGCAGACTTCAGTTAAGATGAGAACGTGATTATATAGGGTAAATCATATAAAAAGCTGTGTAATTTGTGACACTTTCCATTTTGATTTTTTTTTCTAGATGTTTTCCACGCAAATGTAGATGTTTTTAGATATTTGTTGACTCCGTTTTGAATATTTTGGGTCAAAGAAAAGTGGCAACACTGGTCAGCACAACGCTGCATAATTATTTTCCCAGAACCTTTCCATGTTCGAATTTTTTTTTTAACAACAACAAAATACTTTTCACAAAATAATAAAGCGCATTTTGACTTGATTATATATCATGGTTAACAAATAAAATTTTCGCTTTTTACCTTGTCTGAGACAAAAGGCGCCATTTATCTCACTCATATATTGTCATCTGATATTTTAATGGTAGTTGTAACCTTACCCCGTGTCATTCAGGATAAACTTTTTCTTGCATCTTCTTATTTTCAGTGACAGTAAAGTGAGGATGAGAAAAAAAATAAGGGGAGGGTTGGGGGGGGGGGGGGGGGGGGGGGCGAGCATCGTTTGCATGTTCTTTCAAATACTATGCATAGGTTCATATTCTTTCAAAAAGATGTTCTTGATGTCTTTATTCACAGTTTAATGCGTGGTCTTTCCCTTGGTCTGTGTTCGTTGAATTTCTTCCTTGTGTCTCTCTGTGGCAGGTGGTATCACGCCATCCTAATTAGCTGACCAAATCATGTCATCTGTTGCTCATTAGTTAATTGTATGACCGGATTCAGTCCTCGTCTTTTTCTCTTCCAATTTCTGTGTTTGTTTTATTTTCACTTCGTGTACTTTCAGCTAGAATAACCTGACATGCACAATAATATATTTTGCTATTTTCAGTTTAGATTATACTCAAACTTCAAATTGTGTCTGCATGTTTCTTTCTTCTTCTTCTTCTTCTTCTTCTTCTTCTTCTTCTTCTTCTTCTTCTTCTTCTTCTTCTTCTTCTTCTTCTTCTTCGCGTTGACCAGCTGTAAACTCTGCCTGAAAGTTCTAGTTGTTCGTCCACTTCTGGACTGCAGTCTCTTTGTTATTTGTACGCCCTTTTTCCAAAGCCACATCCGCACAAATGCTCTTTTTATGCCAACATCCATTTTGCCTATTGCAAATTCAAAAGATCCCCTTTGCGAGTATATCAATCTATTGTCTCCAGCGTTAAAATATCGTGCATGTTCTTGTGTGGGCTCCGATGCTTTATTTGGGAGAGAAAAAGTGAAAATGGAAAAAGTGGGGGTGGGGGGGTAGTTGATGGACAGTGGCTATTTACAAGTATGCTGTAACATATGACTCATTAAGAGTTTGCTGAAAACGAATGTGCTGAGCTGAATGTTTGAGATATCGCAGCCTAACTTAAAAACAACCCACCGTGTCAAGCGCTCTTTTAAAGCCGACATTAGCGCTTAGGCAATATGTTATTGGGCTAATATTTTATTAAACATAAAAATTGCAAGTGATTGAACCTTCAAAAACATTGTGCAGGGTGTATTTTTAATGTAATTTTATTTTATTTGAAAATGTTGCCGTTCCTATTGTAATAGGGTGGAAGCGACGAAGGCTACAGTACAACAGATTAAAGGTCTTTGAGAGGTTTATCCTGGTTTGAAAATGCTAAGTCGAATAGCTCGCTGCGAGACTAGACAAAATCTTTTATACCCAGCGAGCCAGATTTTTCTGCATCTTTCGTATACTTTATTAACTGCCAATGTTTCTCAAAAGGCCGGTTAGCATTTTCAAACCAGGATAAACCTCCCAAAGACCTTTAATCTGTTGTACTGTAGTCTTCGTCGCTTCCACCCTATTACACTATTGTTTTAATAACCTTAAGTGGATTTAGTGCAACATTTACTGCTATAGGTTAGCTGCGTATCCTTTACATGACGTTGCGGAACCAACCCC
>CAJHNH020008469.1:50000-127500 GCA_905116865.2 Candidula unifasciata
TCTCATGCACGCTTTTACCTGTGCCACTTTATATCCGGTGGCCATAGTCGGCAAACCGAGGACATACCGCATGGCATGGCACAAGGTGTCTTTTGTGCAGCCGAGTATGAGTCTTATGGCCTCATTTTGTACCCGGCCAGTCTTTCTAGCTGGGTTCTGCTGACAGTGAGGAGGCTCAGACGATAATCTTTAACACTTATAACAATTCCCTGATATAGCAGGAAAAGTAGGCGTTGTTTAATGACGGCGTATGCCATCGTTTTCGGCGCTGTCAGACCTTTTCTGGCTCTAACTATGACATTGTTTACATGATTCTTGTATGACATGCATCGGTCAAAAGTTATGCCAAGGTATCTCATTGTGTTCGTTCTATCGTTGTCTATACCGCACATGCTCACGACTGGCGTAGCTGTACTGACAATGTGGGTATTCACGGAAAATCATGTTAAGTAAGCTTTTGCCAGGTTTGATGATGATGATGATGATGATGATGATGATGATGATAATGATGATGATGATGATGAGGATGATCATGATGATGATGATGATGAGGAGGAGGCCATTACTAAAAGGTGACATTCGTCAATTCGTTTTTCAATACTAACTTGTATAATACCTTCTTGGTAGTGTACTCTCTCTATTCTTTCAATATTTTAATTTGACTTCTACGTTGTTTATTTTTATTCTTCTTTGGGTATTTAGTATTTGCATTTCTATATAGAAAAAGAAAAACACCAGGCGGCATTACTCTGTTCTACTTCCGGTCTCCGAATGTCCAAAATGGCCGACTAAATTTAGAATTTGTGCGGCTAAAGCTAAAGTCAACATAAAATTTCACAAGTGGTTTTTTTTTTTTTACTATAATCATACGATCATTTATTTTCGAGATACACTGGGTTGCATATATAGGCGTTCACCATGTCGGACACTTGGAATGATATCCAAGCGATTAAAAATAAACAAAATAATATGAGAGCTAAAATGATAGCTCGTCGCAAGCAAAGGGAAGGCATAGTTGCAGAATTAATCGAATTATCGAGCAGTAGTGGATCACCATCGATAGTCCCAGCAAATATCCAGTCGCCTGCTTTAGGTAATAGAGCTATATGTTAAACACTATGCATGTTACAGGTGCTTTCTTCACATGCGCTTTATCTTCGTTTTAAAATCAGTAATTTTATATTATTTACTGGGATGCTTCGCTTCTGTTTCTGTGTATTGATTAATTGTTTTCTTTCAATATTAACAAGTACACAAACAAAAGATACAGTTGGTACTCCCAATGCAGATGCCGCTTTTAACTGATAATACAAGGCTGAGATTGATACATGAGCTATCCTCTGAATAACGGGCACATATTATGGCGGCTGCAAAAACACCCTAACAGTGCCTCAGTCACATGTCAATTGTGCACATCCTGCGACCTAATTTGTGGACTACCAGCGACTACTGCCACCGCAGAAAATATCCCCCACGCTGCTCACACGGCGTGGATTGTGTCTAAACTAGATCGCTGGGACTCACGACCAGCAGCTTCCGCATCTCCTGCAGCTTTGCTTGTGAGTCCCAGCCCTCTAGTTTAGCCCCAATCCATGCAGCATAGGGGATATCTCGGCGGTGGCAACAGTCAGAGGAAGTCCGCAAATTAAGTTGCTGGAAGTTCGCAGTTTACATGTGACTGAGGTCCTGTTTTTGGCCGCCATAATATGTGTCTGTTATTCGGAGGATAGCTGATACCTGACAGGGCAGATGAGGTTAGGGCTCTTTGTGAACAAGCAGTAGAGTCTGAAGCAAAACAAGATTATTATGGCCTGGAGAGAATGAGGCACCTGGGTGTAACCAGGGGTCTGGCGGGGTCACTAAACTCGGGCGAAAGGCAAAACGGACATATAACCAGATTACGACCTGTACCATTGGTACTGAAACTATGGGCTGGCTGCTGAAGATTAGGACTGAGCACACATGGGAATGCTGTGATATCAATTCTTGACTAGACGCCTGTCTTTTCTTTAAAGAAATCACTACTTAAACTTAACCCTGCAGTTTACAAACAGTTTTATTTATGATAAACAACTGTTTTTGCTATTGCAGGGGGATTTATCATTATTGTAATGGTGTAACAATCCAAACAATAACATTTTGAACAGAGTAAAATTGCTACATTAAAAAAAATTAAACCTAATGGTTTATCATTATTAATTATGACAGTTTTAATTGACCAATATATAGTGAAATCACATTTGTGTCGTAGTTGCTGAAACTGAAATGTTATCGCAGCCTAACTAATTCACAAAATAATGTACTAACTGCCCTTTTAAGCATGAACAGAAGAAGAAGACGATGAGCAATGAGGAAAAAATGGGCATTGAAAATTAAGTTGTGATGACCCAGCTGCTAAATTCTAATTAAAAAATTTTTTTTTTTAAACATTGAGATTATATGAAATAAAGACTACTGTCCTACTGTGTGCATGTGAGATGGGATCACAAACACCTGAGCACATTCTGCAGGTCTGCCTACTATACTTAAAGGTAAAGTCGGGAGATGTGAATCAGCATCATTGCACGCGGTTATAAACCATGTGCTCTGCCGTCAGTACGGACAGCTGATAAGAAACTGTCCGCCTGTGTCGGCGTCCACACAAAACTAGCTACAGTGACGTCCCTACAGCGACCGCCAGGTTTCGAACACCGGCCGTGGGCTGCAGCGAGTCGCAGCTGGATTTGAAAGCAGGTCTCCTTTCGACTGCGCTGATGCTGCCCCAAGTTATGTTTCCATGCCGGGAATCGAAACCGGGCCGCCTGGGTGAAAGCCAGGAATCCTAACCACTAGACTATACTTTCAACTACAAAGAGAAACTTGGCCTCATTGCACAGTTTGCAGATCAGGCTGTGGGGAACCATGAGGAACTTGCAACGTACATGTGTAATTATAGAGGCAGCCCACCTGGTGTTCTGAGCAGACGAAGCCGAATGCAAAGAAGAAGAAGATAATATGAAAATTCCTCACTTGCATGAAAAAGTAATTGTGTTGGAGTAGGAATTCATATGTCTGCCCTTGACATATTGTAAAGTGACAAATAACAGACCTGAACATGCATTCTAGTAAACATTTCCAAAATTGCGCTCAAGTAACTTTGACTTAGTGTCACATATGACTGGAAAACTCCACTGTGACTGTTCAGTTGCTTCTTGATATCAGCTCGACTGCAGCCACCCCTGATTTCATCATCACTAATAGTAATATAACTGTATCATTCACAGAACAACCAGCTGCTTCTGGGATTTCTAAAGTTCAGACTGCAACTACTGCCAGCACTGCCGTCAAAGTTGCAACTGATCCAGAGGTTGAGAAGAAGTTGTTGATGGTGTTGTGTGATATTAGTTTGGATATTCCTTCAGATTCTAAGGTATTGAAACATTATTTTATATTTATATATATATATTCTTTCCTTTTTTCTTTTTTCCCCCTTCTATCTGTGTGTGTCTTTGTTTTTTTAAATTTGTATTCTCACCTTATCACAACTTCTGTGGCTTAAAATTCATAAAGAAAATGTTGAAATCTATTTTTAAAAAAATTAAGGTTAAACCCTATATAGTGTGAGTAAGTAAATAAGTAAGTTTAACCCCACTAATGACATCACACAGAGCAATAAACACCCGGTGACACAAAGTGCCATCATGCAGATCTGTGGAGATGTCCCTGAAACTGCGTTCAAGTTAGGTTATATTGGCAACAGACTAGGTAGGCCTTCAAAATAACGAAAAATTTCATCCCTCAAGGGGGATGACGAAGATACCAATATATAGTGTGAGAAATCATGATAGGTATTGAATGCTGATAAATTTAAAAAAAATTAATAAACATATTGTAAAAGAGGCAGAACTAACATGTAGAATGACCGTACAGTTTATAAACTCCCCATAATGTAGCATGTAATGTATTTTCCTGTATATAGCTCCTCTAGACAGATTAGAAAGAAGACAATGTATGGCACAGTCACTGATGTATAGTTGAAGGATAGAACCAAACAAATTTCAGCAAATCAAGAGATGAAGAAAAGACACTAGCTTTCTTTAGGAAATATTAAGAAAACTATAATAGTGTAACTAGAATGTTCTTTTACTGGAGCCCTTAAGGGACATGAGATAATTGTGGAGTACATGGAGGAAGCACACAAGCAGAAACCCCGGATTACTAAAGTGAATCTTATCAGAACTAATTTTTGGCCAACACTATGCTATCAGTGCCAAACATGGACACTAACATCCTCCAATGAATATAAAATTGTGACAGCAGAGATGAAATGCCTCAGAAGAGCTGCAGGAGTTTCAAGGAAAGACAGAATACGAAATCAGACAAATGCTTGGAATAAAGCCAATCTTACAAGTCATCAAAGAACAACAGGTATAGAGCGAGTGAAAGACCTCGGAAAATATGGAGTGATAGCATTAAGAACAGCCTTACAGAAATGAACATCAGTCTTAATAGTGCTTTTGACAGCTCATCAACGAATGTTAACACTTCCCCTGACACTTTGCTGAGGTACAAGGTGGAAGAGAAGAAGAAGAACATGGAGGAAGCTGCAGCATAGAGCAGCTTGGTGTATTGGTTGAGGGCCTATGCTCTAACGTAAGGTGAGGGCAAAAGAAGATGAGGTGAAACTGAATTGTTTGACTAAACAAAACAGCTCCATTGCATTGTTACGTAGTATGGGATTTCACTCCGGCAAGTAATTATCAGAATATTGAAGTGCTTTTATTTATTGTCACAGTTTTATTGATAAGTATTCCCTCCTGAAATTGTCAGATCTTTATCACCAGCAACATTGTTGTTGGTAAAGAATATGTTTGGCGACACATATACATATAAAGGACCCTTTTCCATACCGTTAGGTGTATGGGGTATAAAGCTATGCCTATATTTTAAAGACAATTAGCGCTTAGTAGATAATGTGGTCAGTATCACACTGGCCACCTTTACTTCACAGGACTTTACCTGATACTCATTTTAGACTGGACAGACCTGGGAACTAAGGTCATTATTGAGAAAAAATTCAAGACTCAGTGCAGATTAGAACTCATGACTTTCAAACCCAAAGTGAGCATCTAGCCGCTATGCCACAGTGGCTCCCGCATACACGTACAGATTTTGAAGGAAGAGTTTCTTTTGTTTGACCTTTTTTTGAGTTGTAAATTAAATACGGTTTCTTTCATTCTGTCCAGGTCATCATGGAGCATACGTCAAGACTGATGGAGCGAGAGGTTGATTTGTTGTTGGTTGAAGAGTATCTGCGAAAATTTGCTGCACAAAAATTGATTAGGTAAACACTCTTTTTCATTTGCCTTCGTCAGCAGATGTGAATGCATTTTGCCCATTTACAACATGGCTACTTTATTTATGCCTTTTGGCTGACACATCTGACATCAGCAGGCATTTTTCTGACCAAGAATGGCTTGTAGGATTTTTTAAAAGAAGAGAAAAGAAATCAGTAAGAAATAATATTGTTATCCACGGTTCCAAACTAATGGCAGCAGTTGACCTCATAATTGCTACTGTTCCCTGCAAAAATTGAAAACTCCTGGGAAGACCAGAATTATGTACACACATTGAATGCATAAGGCAGCCGCTTGAGTGCCAACCACATCTGTCCACTGCCAGAATTGCATTCATTGTTAAAGGAAGCAGCAGACATGACAAAATCAGCATTACTGTCTGCCATTATTAGACCCGAAGTCTAGTAAGAGTAAGAATACAGTCAGATAGATAGTTATTTCAGTTGATAGTTGTAAATCAAGATGATTGTTTTACACATAGCAGGAAGAAAATTCAACAGAGACTGCAGCAGCCATCAGTCCCTGGAGACCATGGAGTTGTGCCTGTGGTTTGGGGAACACCGTCTGCTGTGACTGTGAAGTAAAGTGCGGGAATGGCAGTCTGTGCCACATTCTTCTTCTGCCTTTCTTGCTCCCTATGGAGCATAGGCCCTCAATTAACTCACGCCAAGTCTTTCTATCTTTTGCTATCTCATGCAGCTCTCCTCATGTCCTCCCCATCTTTCTAACTTCATTCTCCAGCTCCTTTCTCAATGTATTTTTTAGCCTTCCTTTAAACCTATATCCCTGTGGGTTCCAGTGCAAAGATATTCTAGTTATAATGTTTTCTCAATGTATGTCCTATCCAACACCAGCGCCTTTTCTTCACCTCTTGGTCCTTCGGAGCTTGCTTAATTCTCTCCCAAAGTTCTACATTAGTGATTCTATTATACCATTTATTCCCTATGTTCTGCACAGGCAGTCTCTGTCACATGCTATCATTCTGAGACTGGTTTTCTCTCAGAAGTCTCCTCTCTATAGCTTGCTGAGTTTATCCTTTTTAAAACTGCAGTAGTCAGTCTTTCAGTCTGCCTCCAAATGAGTCGGTCTGCAGCTGATCTCTCCCAAGTATCTATGACAGTACTGATATCTTTCAGGTTTGTATATGTCCTTATAGCGTAGTTTTGGCCTTTCTGCAGGTCTTGTCCCTGTTACCAGTTCACCAGACAGGGTTTGTAGTGGGCCTTAAAACCTGGTAAAAATTGGGAAATGCAAGATCTCTGTCAAGGTCTGGAAAAAACTCAGGATTTGTATGAAAACTGACAAAATTCCTGGGTTTTACCCACCAGTCCTGGAACTTTGCACACTGTGTCAGAGATAACAAAAGTAGAATTTCCTGTGATTTTCAGCTAGGGAGCTTTTTGTGGTCACAGTTTTTGTGGTTACACTACTGTTTAATTATCATCAGTAAACTGTGGGCTACTGTCGTTTTAAATGTGTGCCGGCAATCGATGAGCTGGGCAAGTGATTGGCGGTTTACAGTCTCGTTGTTTGCTTTGCAGCGTGGGGTAAGGACGATGCAGAGAGAGCTAGCTATCTTCGCCTGTCTCGTTTCTCCTCGTCCCCCTTCCCTCCCTTCATTTGGCATAGCAAGGTCAGCTGGTATCCGATGCAGAACATCCCCCCTGCCCCCACATTTCAGGCATTAAATATATGTATAATTCTAAAAACAATTGCCACCATGAGACGAGAGCGGGTTGTTTCTTGACTGTTATTTTCAAAGGGTAACAAATAGAGTTCGCAGACAAGTCATACATTCAGCTCTTCTAAACACCCATCTTTCACACAGCAGTTGTATTTTGGGGAGAGGGTGGGAGCTAGGAAAAGTGATGTCACTTAGATTTCCCAGTTGTTTTTGGCACAGCTTATTCTACAAGATGTTTGGCTCTCATCGTTCTCTCAACCCTACCCCCATATCTTCCCTCTTATCTTTTCTCACCCCCATTCTCTTGGATCTTGCACTCTTCTACCTCTCTTCTATCCTTTCTATCACACTTCTTCCTCTCAACCCCCCCCCCCCCCCCTTTTTTTTTTCCCTCTCTATCCTTACTCTGGTCTCTAGCTGTCTTTCCTGCCCCCTCTCATCTTCCATCCTATTTCCCTCTCCTCTAGCCTTCATCTCCTTGGCTTCTCTCTATCTGGTAGCTGTGTCCAGTTCACAAGAAATTGTATTATGGCTGGGGAAGGGAGTGGGATTTCAGCGTCAGGTTGGTTTTCTTTTTCTTGCAATGTTTTCTTTTGAAATTAGTTCTTTTCTTCTTTTTATCTTTTTTTTTTGTTAGCGCCTCTAGCATTTGACCTCTCTGTGTGTCACTGCTTCCCTGTCTTTCTGTGTCTACCTCCCTCCCTTCTCTTGCTCTGCTTTTCTCTCTCTCTCTCTCTCTCTCTCTGTTTCCTTCTGTCTGCCTCTCTATATCACACTGTCTCTCCTTTTTTTTCTACATCTCTCTGCTTACATCCCCTTCAATGTCTGTCCCTTCTCTCTCCATCCCTCTCTTTGTCATCTTTTTCTCTCCGTCCCTCCCTTCTCTCTCCTCTCCTCATCTGTCCATCTCTTTATACTTGTCTTTCCCGTCTCCCTCTCTGTCTTTCGCACTCTGTCTCCTACTCTACCTCAGCATCTGTCTTCCTCCTCTCTGTATGACTTTCTCTCTCTTTCCCTCCCCCCTCTCCCTCCGCTCTTCAGGTATCAGGTCTAGAACAGATATGACTTCAATTTGGTCCTCTCTGCCACTACGTCTTGAAACAAATGTAAAAACACTTTACTGTGCTGGTATACCTACAGGTTTGCACACAAGTAAAGTTCTGTGTGTGCTTGGTACACCCTTGAACAAGGCAAAAATACCTTGCCAGTTTTACCACGACACAACCTTGAATAGGCTAAGAATACTTTGAAAAGCATTGAAATTGATTTGTAAATTTGGCTACGAACCCTGCGTACAGGAGATCCTTTGAAATGCGACCGTCCCCCGTGTGATTGACATGTCCCAACCTGCTCAACAGTTAATTATTATTCAGAAATATTCCATTCTCTAAATATACATATTTGTTATTCTTGTCATGTCGCCGTTTCTCCTTCAGTTTGGATGCTGCAAGATTGTAGTCTGTTTTGCAGTTGGAACTACTGAGTTTAGTGCTCCTGGCGGCACTATGAGCTGTGATTATCGGTTATTGACTGAGTTCCAGATTCGTACATAATGGCAATATTGGGTGATGTATTTTTCTTCGTTGTGCTCCTGGGACAAGGCGTGTGCTACAGCTGCTATTTATTTGCTGGCCGTGGCTGCAACTTGGCCGAGGACATGTGGAGTATGGTCAGGAATAGTTTTAATCTACTCATCGCCTAACTATTCGTCGAATGAAGTTGATTTTTAGCGATGACGCCTGGTCTCACAGTGTTTTTAGGGAGGCATGCACCTTATGGTTTGCCACATCAAATCGTGTGTGTTTTGCTGACTGAGGACACATTGTATGGCTACAGCATTCACTTAAAGTATCCATAATATCTGACTCAGTTTGTGACCTGAAATCACTGGCATAGGTGGTTGAGCAATTCTGGGCCAAGCTTGTTTGCTGTGATGCGGGAACCATAATGACTAACTAACTTACTTATTCTTGTCTTGTAAGCGTCCCCCCCCCCTTCCCTCATACAACTTTTTTTAAATTTTTTTGTTTATTTTACTAATTGAAACCTCTAGACTACTTGTTTATGATTTTCAGTTCTCTAAGTAAGTGGCCTGTTTTTTTTTTTTTTTTTCAAAACCTTGATTGATAAAGATGTTGATAATTCTCATGCATCTTTTCTTTCATATGGGATAACACCTGGTGTGAGAAAGTTATTGTCTCACCCATAAACAGCTTTTTTTTTTAACACCCTTCGATGGATAATTATCTTGGTTAAGATGTATTCAGATTTGAAATGTTTTCTTTCAGCATCAAGTTTACTGAAGGCATGGAAGGCTTGATTGTGAATTCTTTGGATTTTACCAAGGTAATAAAAAATATAATTTTATACAGCAGGGATAGTTGTAATGTGTTCATTTTTACAGTATACTTTGGTTATTAAGGTATTGATCTTGTGATAAATGACTATTAGTTATGTCTTCTTCTGTCTTTCTAAACCCTAGTGGAGCATAGGCCCTCAGTCTACTCATACCAAGTCGTTCTATCCTTCGCTATCACATGCAGCTCTCCCTAATTCCCCTCCATCTTTTTGACTTCACATTCAGGCTCTCTTCTCCATGTGTTTTTTGGTCTTCCTTGATTTCTGTGCCCTTGTGGATTCCAGTGCAAAGACATTCTAGTCATATTGTTTTCAGGTTTTCTCAGCGTGTCTCCTATCCATCCCAGAATCTTTTCTTCAGCTCTTGGTCCACTGAAGCTTGTTTAGATCTATCCCAAAGCTCTACATTAGAGATTTTATCAAATAATTTAATTCCCTGTATTCTGTGCATGCAGCAGTTAATGAATGTTTGTAGTTTATTAGTAATTGACTTTGTTTTTTCTCTATGTTTCTGCTGCATACAACAGTACTGATTTGACATTACATTTAAAAATGTAAAGTTTAGTGTTTTTAATTGCTTGTAAGCTATACAAATTCCCTAGTGCCATGTAAGCTCCTTTTTGTAATGCAGTGGACTCTTTATATGGCAAATGATACCAGACATATTTTTATAGATCAGTGTGGTCAACATCATTCTGGCTGCCTTTACTTCCCATGACTTTACCTGATACCCATTTTAAATTGGGTGATCTGGAAACCACGCCATCTTTGAAGAAGAAAGATATTCTCAGTGCGAATTTGAACCCTAGACCTTCGAGCTGGCAGGCAAGCGTCTAGCCGCAACACTACCAGTGCCTTCAAATGATTATTATTTGTAATATTACGGTTTTGAACTCTTTACCAGTCTGTAAGTTACTAAAATAATTGAAAAACTTCACCAATCTGTAAGTTACTAACATTATTGAAAAACTTCACCAATCTGTAAGTTACTGACATAATTGAAAAACTTCACCAATCTGTAAGTTACTGACATATTTGAAAAACTTACCAGTCTGTAAGTTACTTACATAATTAAAAACTTTTAACAATCTGTAAGTTACTGACATAATTGAAAACTTCACTAATTTGTAAGTTACTGACATAATTGAAAACTTCACCAATTTGTAAGTTATTGACATAATTGAAAACTTTACTGATCTGTCTGTGACCGACATAATTGAAAGCTTTAACAATATGTAAGTTACTGACATAACTGAAAACTTTACCAATATATAAGTTGCCAAGGTAATTGAAAACTATCAGTCTGTAAGTTATTGACATAATTGAAAACTTTACCAATTTGCAAGTTACTGACATAATTGAAAGCTTTACCAATATGTAAGTTACTGACATAACTGAAAACTACCAATCTGTAAGTACTGACATAATTTAAAACTATCAATCTGTAAGTTACTGACATAATTTTTATCAGGGTCTTTGGTTTCCCTCCCCTTCACTCCAAGAAGTGCTCTGCTGTCTTTAGTCTGCTAATCAGAAAGATGTATGGATATCAAATATAAAACCACAGGACCTAGTTCCCTTGTTATAAATAAAGGGAAGTAAAGGGCCTTTTTTCTTGCCAGTGTCACATTGTGATATGGTGCTAGATCCATGTTTTTATAGACCGGTTGACGTTTATTGGGTGACGTCTGCATCTTGCCAGCTTCCTTTACTTGCAAGGACATTGCTGTTTTTTGTTGTTTTTTTTTTTTTTTTGGCGTAAAAGAAACAGATTTCACCATGTTCAACCCTGCTGAGAGCAGGGTTATAATTCTGGTCTGGTTTTATTTGCGCCAAGTTAGCTATGTGATGTTGTAATTTCTGAACATGTCTGGGTCCTGTCTGTTGGTGCTGTGACCCATTTTATGCTGGATTAACGTGAAGGTGAAGGTCAGTTATAATAATCTTCTTTAGTGTGGATTTGAACCCTTGACCTTAAGGGCAACAGACTAGCATCTAGCCACTGTGCTACTCGATCTCACCAATTCTTTCCTTGAGTGCGTCATAATAATGACATACATTATAAAACAAAAAGCCCCCTTGTGTAGATTCCGGGGCTTCATTAACACTTTCCTGACCTCATTTGACGATTGTAGAATTTTCAGTCATGTCGCTTAGTGACCAGATTCGACGATCGTTAAATTAGTGACTCTTAGTATTGATGATTCTGAGGTGCTTTTGTAACCAAGCATTCACAAAATGTGATGAAACGTGGCAAAAAAACCAACACAATAAATGAAAATTAGTTTTCCACTTTATTCACGTTTTTATTGTTAATGTTGAAATATTTGGTCAGTTGTTAAATAAGTACTTTCTTTCAGCTCTCGGCTATGACAAAAGGTCAGTCAAGAAAAAGGAAATTCGAAAGGTATGAAAATTTTAAACATCTTGAATTCTAAAATTGTGAATAGCATTTACTTATAATTATTTAATCTCTGTGCCAGCGGTTCAAGCCTGTGGGTCGCAATCCCTTTGGGGGTCAAACAACCCTTTCACAGGGACAAAACATATTCACTGGAGTTACGAAGTAGCAGCAAAAATAATTTTATGGTTGGGGGTCATCACAACATGAGAAGCTGTATTAAAGGGTCGCAGGATTAGGAAGTTTAAGAATCACTGCTTTGTGCCTTGAAGAAAAATGGGGTGTATATGAATTTATTTCTGTCCTAGTAGGCAAGAAAAACACTCATTCTGGTTACACCCTTGAGTTCACAAAGCAGTGATGCAAGTTTCGGGTGCTGATTTTCACCATGTTCATGGGATATTGTTATAAGTCTCTCGTACGACTGACGGGAATCGTAGCCTACCGTGAAACTGGAATTTAACCTGGAAATTTTTTTCCTGACCTTGAACCTTAGTTTTCGCCTTGGAAAAGATATACTGACTTGATAAAGCCTGGAATTTGGACCGCCCCAAGGTGATCGTCTGCAATTTTCGGCTACTTTCATTTTAGATATTTACGGTCATTTCTGGTATGAGGGCAGTTGATTATCGGCTATTTTCAGGCCATGGATACACATAGACAGCAGTACATGGGGCGGAAGAGAGTAGCCGTTGCCTTGTGTTTTGTGTGCGTATCTAGAAGCAAGGATTACATTGTGTTTTGTGTGCGTATCTAGAAGCAAGGATTACATTGTGTTTGTGTGCGTATCTAGAAGCAAGGATTACATTGTGTTTTGTGTGCGTATCTAGAAGCAAGGATTACATTGTGTTTTGTGTGCGTATCTAGAAGCAAGGATTACATTGTGTTTTGTGTGCGTATCTAGAAGCAAGGATTACATTGTGTTTTGTGTGCGTATCTAGAAGCAAGGATTACATTGTGTTTTGTGTGCGTATCTAGAAGCAAGGATTACATTGTGTTTTGTGTGCGTATCTAGAAGTAAGGATTACATTGTGTTTTGTGTGCGTATCTAGAAGCAAGGATTACATTGTGTTTTGTGTGCGTATCTAGAAGCAAGGATTACATTGTGTTTTGTGTGCGTATCTAGAAGCAAGGATTACATTGTGTTTTGTGTGCGTATCTAGAAGCAAGGATTACATTGTGTTTTGTGTGCGTATCTAGAAGCAAGGATTGCATTGTGTTTTGTACAGTGTGTTTGGTGATCAACATTGTAATTCCCCCATAGCTTCCCTCTTCTTTTTTCCTACCCCTCCCCCCTCTCTCTCTCTCTCTCCCTCCCCTTCTCTCTTTTACCTCTTGCCCCCTCCTTTCCGTCTCCTCCATTGTCTCTCTCTCTCCCCCCCCCCCCCCCCCTTCCTCTGATCTTCATCTTTCCCTCTATCATTCCTTTTACTCTCTCCTTTCCTGTCTCTCCCCCACCCCTCCAAATTGTTTTTCTTGTTTACTAAATGTGCTACTCCATAACTGTCTATTCCTAGTAACTGTATCCAGTACACAAGAAGTTGTGACACTGAAAAACAACAGCATGTTGATTATGACTTTAAATCTGTGCTGATAAAGTAAAGGTAGTAGTCCCAAAGCCTGTACTTGTTGTTGGGGTTGTTAGTGTTTTTGCATATTTTACACCAGATGTATGAGATGATGTAGACAATGTCCTTACTGGTCACTTTTCCTTGCCAGATGATTTCTTTGAAATTGTCTGGAGCTGCCAGTTTTCGTAAGGCTAGGTCAGCACCAGAGCCTTGCTGTTCATGGCGATACAAAAAAAAAACCTCTGAAAATTGAGCCCTTTAAAACTATCTTGGCAGGCAAGTGCTCTAACCCCGTTGCCACTACTAGGGAGTTTATTAAGAAAGGACATTTACGTTTATTCAGATAATGTGGGGACAGACAATACATTGCATAGTTTATTTCCTTGCATTTTTCACTATATTTTATCAGGTATGTTAGTACAGAGTTATATCAACATAAAGTGAAGCACAGAGGTGAATCCTTTCTGCTGAAATACATAAATCACGATGTCTCTAATTACACTATATCTCATCATTAGAAATTCAAGAATAGATTTGCTACGTAATTAACATTGACTTTTCAAATTTACCATGTGCTCTTTTTGTTTGCACAACGCAGGATTGTTCCTTGATGTTTGAAACATTAGTGACAACAGACAGACCTTTTAGTGTGTTTGTTTTTTAATTGTTGTTTCAGTGATGATGAAGAAGAAGAAGAAATGACCAGCAAACAAATCAAGACAGTGTCTGGACCTGAGTCAGGTGATATAGAGGTATGTGATGACATACAAGGAGTGTGGTTTTTAAGAGAAATTAGAAACACGTGTATGAAAGATGATGTATGGAACTGGGAAGGCTAACCCGGTCAACAAATACCTGCATAAGTCGGATGTGTTGACCGAAAGGTGCAAATATCGCAGCCATGCTGTAAACGGACACAACGCAATTACATCTTTGGATGAAATCAGAAGAAGAAGAAGAAGAAGATGATGTATGCGGCTTGCATGGAAGAAATATTCTGCAATACTTTTTATTAAAGACTTCAATTAGTTGTCTTATGTGGACTCATAACGACAAAATTTGACCTGTATGGCTGTCAGGGGACCCTCTGTTTGACATGCCTAATGTATTTTGTATATATTTGCAGGGCTATCAGTCCTTAAGAAAGACCTTTTGAGCTGAAATGCTATAGAAAGATTCTCAGAATACCATGAACAAAGAAGAGAAGTACTGACATTTTAAAAGATTTGAACATCAAGGAAGATTGGCTAATAAATAGCTGAAATATTTTGGTCATATCAATCACTGTGGCGGATTAGATAACATAAAAGCAGAAGGCATGGAACCGGGAAGGAGGGGACCAACATGAAGATGGCACTGAATTTATGTGACTCCTTGAAAATGAATGTACATGAGGCGGAAGAGCTGGTGAGAGACCGAGTTTCACTCAGGCAGACCGTGGTGAGAGCGACATTCTGCAAAAGACCTGCTTTGTGCTGATGATAATGATGATACTGTAGGACTACCATGTAAATTTGCTAAGAATATGTTTAGGTGTGTTGATGGAGCTCAGAAGAGATGCAGAGTGAGTATAGAAACAAGATATGTGAGAATAGAAGTTAGGAATATGGGTATGGATACATAAGGGAGCAAAATGTATGAGTAAAGAAAGTAGGCAAGAAGGCAAACTAAGTATATGAAAATGGAAACAATTTATTATAATGTAAAAGCTATAAATACATATACAATATGTTTGACAGCCAGTTAGTCTTCACTGTCTCGCTGATACGTATAAACACATATATATCATCTGTAATTCTTAATTTTTGTTTTGTTTAGAGCTTGTTGTCTATGCAGACGACCAAAGAGAGGGAAGAGAAAAAACTGAATGAAGAAATTCAAGCATTGCTAGTAACACAGACAGCTAAGGTAAATAAATACAGTGAATGTTAGTTGTGGAAATAATACAGTGAATGTTAATTGTGGAAATAATACAGTGAATGTTAATTGTGGAAATAATACAGTGAATGTTAATTGTGGAAATAATACAGTGAATGTCAGTTATGGAAAATATTCAGTAAATGTTAATTGTGGAAATAAATCACGGAATTCTAATTGTTAAAAACTCTGGGACCAGAAATATTCTTATTGGAAATTAAAATTTATTTCTTTGTGAAAACAGCTCCTTTTGGTTTTTGGTTGTTAACTTTGTGTGTATTTTTTTTTCTGCAGGTTGGGGTTTAGTGTCAGTTTTTGCTATGTCTTCTACCACGGGTAGAGAATGTTCTGTACTTCCCTTACCTGGTTTATATTTTCATTGCATGAATTATGTCATGTTTTAGGTCAGGGCTATTCAGCTAAGTTTACTCAGGGACCAGAATGTTGACATAGGAGATTATCACGGGCCAGAGACTTGAGCCTCTGCATTGAAAAATCAATAATGTTATTGTTCTCGATCCAGCAGCACATGAGCTTTTGCCCTCTGGCCCAGTGCCATGTAGTTTAATTTGCATGTTTTCACAAGCTGTTCTTTTCCTCCGTACAAGGTGTTCCACACTTCTGGTCTCGGAATAAGTAGCATTATTCAAGTCTCTCTGAGTTTTGCGCACATAAAGAGATAGTGTTCAACAGTTTTGTAGGGGTAATTACATAGCTGGAACTCTGGGAAGTGTTGTGACTATATTCTGTTTAGATGACTATTGAGTGGAGTATGTTGTGTTCTGAGTCTGAAGATGGTGGCCTGGTCCCTTCTTGTTAGATGGTTAATGCTGTCATTAGGATAATTTTCTAGACCTCTGTGGGCCACATTTGGTCTACAGGCCACCAGTTGAATAGAGCCCTATTTTAGATCATTTCCTCTGTTTGACTTTTGTCTCTGGATTCCTACCTATGCCTTTATTTTGAATTTCCTCAGTTTTAATTTGCAATTCAACTGCACAGTTTTACATGCAAATATAGTGTCAGAACATAATGTAAGTCTTGATGCAGTAATTTACTTCATAGAACAAGGTTGCAGCTTCCAATTAGGCCATCTGGTTCTCTTCCCAGTTCCCATATTGAATATTTCATGTGGGGGCAGCTAGCTCTCCTAGGAGGGTGAACAGCTAAAATTGGTAGCCGTCTGGTGTCCCGTGATCGCACAAGCCAACCCCATCTCCCCCATGGTGCAGGCTGGAAACTGTATCCGTGAGGATACAGGCTAACAGCGAAATGGTAATCTGGAGAGGAGTGGGCCCCCGCCAGGGTTGAAATACTACCTGAGGCGCACTGTGCTGTTGACAAATAGATCTGCCTTCTGCCAAGGTCAGTAGTGCTGTCACGCGGAGTGGACAAATGGGGAGCTGGTTCTGAACAACAGTAGGAGTCCGTTGGGGCTGCCACCTCTTCCCAACACTGTTTAATATCTTCTTAGAAAGAATTATGACTGACGACCTAGAACAACATGGTGGAACAGTTAGTTTAGGAGATTGAACTATAACAAGCTTAAAGTTTGCAGATGACATTGATGGGTTGGCCGGGGAAGAACAAGAGCTAGTCGAGCTTATTAATCTGCCTGATGAAATGTCAACCAAGTATGGCGTGGAGATAAATGCCGAAAAATTCAAAAGTGATGACTAATAATCCAGCTGGCATAACTTCTCCTATATGCGTTAAAGGTCACAAATTAGAACAAGTCAATCATTTAATATATTTGGAATCCATTTTAAGTGACCTGGGGTCTAGACCAGAAATCATGTCTAGGATTGCCCAGACGACATCAAGGAGCAGACATAAAGATCCAAAAACATTTCATGCAAAACTAAGGTTTGACTGCTTAGAGCACTAGCTGCATTTACATATGGTGTAAAATGTGGATGTTAACAGCTGAACTTGAAAGGAAGATACGAGCATTGGAAATGGGGTGTTTCAGAAAAATTCTTGGCATATCATACAGAGACCACATTACAAATAAAGAAGTTGACCACATAATTATACAGCACATTGGCAACTCTTAACCTCTTTTAACTACAGTGAAAAGGTGAACAATGCAATGGTATAGACATGTAATAAGATCAAACGGCCTCTCAAAAATAATACTGCAGTAGTGGGAAAGAGGCGAACAGGCAGACCAAGAAAGAGCTGGTTTCAGAACCTGACCGACTGGACAGGCCTCAGGCGTGCGACCATAAAGTCCATCGCAACTGACCACTTAAGGTGGAGAGAGCTGATTAGACAAGACAGTCAATAGAAACTGGTGACCCAGTGACAGGCAGTGTTACTGAATGATAATGATGATGATGATGATGATGTTGCCTAGAGTACTAGCTGTCAGTGCCTTTACATAACAGCTGTAAAACATGGACCTTAACATCTGGACCTGAAAGGAAAAGATCAGTGTTGGAAATGAGATCTTTTGGAAATATCCTTGATACCTCATACAGAGACCACATTACAAATTACAAAGTTCACTGTGTCATCACTCAACACAGTGGCAAACTCTGACCCTGTCTACAGATCCAAAGACGGGTAGGGATATGTAACAAGATCCACTGGCATCTCCAAAACTTTACTGCAGGACTGTGTAGAGGGGAAAAAGAGACAGACCAAGAAAGACCTGGATACAGAATGTGGCTGAATGGTCAGGCCTCAAAGATGCATACATCAAATCCATTGCATCTGACCGACAGTTGGAGGAAGTTGATCAGAGTCGAGAGAAACTGGTCAACCAAAGATACACAATGTTTTAGGACTATGATGATAATCAGGCATTGAACCAATATCCTTTTTTTTTTTTAAACTCTATTTTCTTAGGCAAATTGTACCTCAAAGTAAGCCAGTGGTCTACTTTACACTTTTGAACAAAGTGGAGTACCCATTTATCATTGCTGATTGGCTTGATCTTCATGTGTGGCCAAATTTTTTTAAAGCCATTTCTTTTTCATGCCAATATGCCAAGCTATTATCTTCTCCATTGGTATTTACCTTCAGCTTCAAATTTTTGTCACAACATACTCTGAGGACCTGATTTTTTCAATGCATCTGAGGTATTAGGCAGTGTCCTTTGAGGATTCTCCACCAACTCTCATTTATGTTTAATTTCCTTGTATTACTTGCTTGGTGTGTGGAGACATCCTTATTACTGTTTCTGTATTATTTTATAAATACACATCCATGTTTGTATTTTTATTCCTTTACTTTTTGTTCTACAGGAGCAGTTGTTGGTTGAAAAGTTCAAGTCAAGGGGAGGTAATGTTAATGTAGTTGCTGTGCTTTAGAAATGATGTTCTTAATAACATAATTTGCAACAGTTGTCTTTCTCTAAATTTTAAATACATTGCTTATCCTCTTTTGCTGGAATTTGAGATTTCTTTGGAGATAATTATGGAATAGTGGCTTAGATGCGTAGACATATTGCTTCTTCTTCTTCTTTTGTCCGAGATAGTCATGGAATAGTGGCTTGGATGAATAGACATCTTGCTTTTTCTTCTTCTTCTTTTGTCCTACTGCTTATGCCGTGAAGCATTACAGAGAGGAGTTAGATGTAGTCTCTTGTTTTTTGCTAGTTGTTTAGCTTGTGTCAATGTCATATTGCATTTCTGCAGTCTCTCTTTTACTCCATCCACCCATCTCTTTCTTGGTCGGCCTCTTGTCTTATAGCCTGCTGTTCTCATGTAGTATGCTCTAGCTGCTGGCCGGTTTTGTTCTATTATGATCAGGTAACCAAACCATTTGTTTCTTTGATGTTTTGTGAAATGATTTAAAGGTACTGCATAAGAGTTGAAAGGAAGGAAACCCTGCGTACATATTGCACACATTTAAAATCACTTGACAGTTGAACATTATAATGAATGAGTCATAAATGGCTGGCTGTCTTGCAGAATGCAAATTTGAGAAAGTTGCTGACAGTAAAATAAGTCAAGCATGTACATTTTCTATATGGATGGGGAAGGTAAGGGGTAATAACAGTTTTATGTTGACAAGCATGTGAAATACTTTCTATGGTATTACCAAAGGTAGGATTGATGGAGGGGTAAAATGGGGGGGGGGGGGGGGGGGGGGGGTAGATTACTGTCCCTTAACAAGCATATCATGAATTTAAATGTGTTATGCTGAAATAGCATTGGAGAACATCGTGACAACTGGAAAGATCGGTGGAGGGGTAGAGGCAAACCAAGAGAGATGATGCTGGATGGGCTAAAACGATGGCATGGAGGGATATCATCAAGAAAGCTATTCCAGGCAACCAGGGATCGTGATCTCTGAAGACGCATGAGCGCCTATGCCAGTTGGCATGGCACATGATGATGATGCTGAAATACACAGATGTCACATCCAAGCTGTGCTCACCGAGCACTTATTTAGGGGCAACATAAGAAGAAGAAATACCTGTAGATGATATCTTATTCTGTGACAATAAAAGGAGATTATGAGACCTTTGGACTAGTATTGTAATATTGATGTGTAGTGCTCAGCCCTGTAACATTGAACATGGTCATGGGGTACCACTTTCCTCTTCCAAGAAACAGTAATTGGCAGTGGTGATCACTAGCAAAGAACTTTTCTAACACATCAGCTAGATGGAGAAAAGAAGATAAATCATAACATAAAACAAGATATTCAGAGATACCAAATTTGTACATTGTGGGAAGGGGGTACTACATGTGAAATGTGCTGTCTCTGCAAGGTCACTAACAACACAAGAAGAGACAGGGTTATGAATAACAGCATTAGAGAGAAAGTCGAATAAGACCATGTCTGGATTATATTGACAAACAAAGGTGGTTCTATCATCTAGTGAGAATGCAGCCAGACCAAACTGCAAATGAGACTTTTTACAGCAGAACATCTGGGAAGAAGGTGAGTGGAAGACCAAGAAAGAAGTGGATAAATGGCGTGGCAGAGACCTGAAACAAAAAGATGAACAAATCCATCACCCAAGCCACCCAAGAAGCGCAAGACAAATACAGAAAACCAACATTAGAGAGAAGGTTGGAATAAGACCATATCTGGATTATGTTCACAGACAAAGGTTGTTCAGCCATCTGGTGAGATTGCAGCCAGACCAAACTGCATATGGGACTTTTTACAGCAGAACATCTGGGAAGAAGACGAGAGGAAGACCAAGAAAGATAATGATTAAATGGTGTGGCTGACCCGAGACGTGCAAGACAAATTCAGAAAACTGCAACACTGGGCTACAACCTGGTATCATTGAGTTGACAAAAGAAGAAAAAAGAGAAGTGGGGGGGGGGGGGGGGGGGGGCATCGTGGACACAAAAATAAAATGCTGCCATGAAGTTGATAACAGAAGGATCTTCTCTTGGATGTGGTCAGAGAATCTGGGCATCACCCCCAGAAGGAAGGCAAGGCGGACACATGATCAAACTGCAGCTGACACCATTAGGATTGGGCTTCTATGCTGGCTGTTGGTGTCAGTGATGAAGCATTTATGATAAAAGCCCTGGAAGTTTGTTTCTGACATCAGCTTATTTCAGGGTGTCAAGCCCTTAGACATCAATATGTGGGTTCCGGAGCCCTATTGTTGGGAACAAAAAGAATAGACCCACAAACATGCCATAAGAGTCAACTAATTAGGAATGTTTCCTTTGAAGATCGAAGTGTATTTTTCTGAGAGGCAAAGAAGCAGCAGTCTGAATAAAAATGAGCCAGATCTGTAAAACTGTTGTGCACACAAAAATCAGGTTTTGGAATAAGACTAAAGTACAGAAGTGAATGAACAAACAAAACCGCTTGAAGAAGAACCGCTTGACCACTGAGAAGACATGCAAGAGTTCTTTGATGGCGTCACATAACTAATAAAATTAAGAAGTTTGTTCCAGCCATTAAATGTATAAATCTGGGAAAGGTTTACTTCTGCATGTAGGTAAAGTATCACTAAATACAAATTGAACAAAGAATTCACAGATTTATTTCCTTTTGACCATTATCCATGATTTTGGTCACTTTGCCGCAGAGAGCAATGTGATGTAGTAATGAAATTTTATAACATCATGATGATTCCACAATTAAAAAAAAAATCTGATTTATTTCACCCCAAGTAATATCTTTAAAAAAAATTGTGTGGGGTAAATACAATTATACTCACAGTGTTTACACTATGCAGTTGCAGCTAGTAAAAAAGTTGTCATACTATCATACTGGGCACTGTCCAAGGATACCGTGTCAACCAAAACCTATAAATGTCTGATAAACTGCTTTTTCAGGGGAAGAGGGTTAATGGCAGTAGTTTTTTTTTTTTTTTTTATAATAAACTGCATGGCTACTATTTGTACAGGTCCCCAGTTACAGGAGTTCTGTCAGTATGGAACCAGGGAAGAATGCTATAGAACAGGACCAGAGGGAGCTCACTGCAAGCGCCTGCACTTTAAGAAAATAATTCATGAACACACAGATGGTAATTTTTTTTTAATCTTTTGCCCTTCACAGTCACTTCTAAAATAATTTTATCCTTTTTCGCACTTCAGGAAAATAATTATTGAACAGACAAATGGTCGAGTTATTTTATCTTTTGCCTTTTACTGAGACTTCGTGCATGATTTTATCCCTTGTTTGCTCATCCTGACTAATATAATTATTTTACCTTTTGCTTTTCAGATGGACTACTAAAGTATTTTATCAATTGTCATTCCATGTAGACTGCTAGTATATTTTATCGATTGTCATATAACAGTGTCTGCTATAATATTTTCTCTTTTGTCCTCTTAGAGTGACTGCTCAATTTTATCTTTTATTTTCTCAGATGGACTACTATATTATCTTATCTGATGTCATCTTGCAGTGCTTGCTAAGTGTTGTATCTTTTGTCTTCTCATCCGGACTGCTAGCATAATCAAAGCCATGATATGTGTATGTGTTCACTGTTTGTGCAACACTTAAAAGGAGATAAGATAGCTCAAGGAATTAAAGTTTGTTCTAGTTTTGGAAAATTTAGTATGTCCATTTTTTATTATTGACGATTTTTTTTTTTTACTGTTCTTTAAATTCTTCTGTGGACTCCATATTTTTAAATTTCTGCTGATTTGTTTTGGATCTTTATCTTATAGTTCATGTCACCTGACATTGGTAATCATGTCTGTTCACAACCTTCTGTCTTGTGTAGTGTAAATCACTTCTGATGTCGATGTCCTTCATTGCCATGATGCCAAACATCTTTCTGGGTCTCCCTTTTCCTGCTTTACCTTCCAGCTTTTCCATTACTGTGACTTAGTCCAGTTTCCCTCCTCAGTTGTAATAACAAAACATAATGACATTCCTGAGGTCATTTTATATCTTCTGTGAACCTGGATAAGTTGCACGAAGGTTGTTCATGCAATGGAATGCTGCGGGGGCTGCATGGTCTTGGTGCATGGCATCCGCCTCGAGTGCTGGAGGGTCCCGGGTTCAAGCCCTGGAGAAGGCTGGGATTTTTTCATGTGGACTTCTAGTAATTTCCACTGGTCTATGAGTAGTAAGATCGGATGACAGTGTGTATTGTTGCGCATGTTGAAAATCCCTTGGACGTTAAAAATAGAAAAAGACACGCCTAACGGCGCTGCCCGGACAAAATTTTGAATTAAAAATCTCCCCAAAGTATTTCAGGATCCTTGCCGGTGCTACGGAGGTCGTGTACTGCGCTAAGATTTTTCGGACTCAGGCTTGAGTCAGAAGTAAAACGGAGCATTTATAGGTTACTGCCCTTGTACCATAATGTTGATCTGTCGTCTTATCCTATACCTGGAATGCTACATTTGGGTTATTCTACATGTTAACTCTCTATTAATATAGAATTGTATTTTGTAGAAGTCAGGGCCAATCTTTACTACGTTATAAAGATGTGTTCAGGTGGGACAAGAATAATACTGGTATTGAGGTGGACTGGTGGGGGGGAAAATTCTAATGGCTGTGTTGGGAAAAAAAAAGGGCGGGGGGGGGGGGGGGGGGCAAACAGGAAGGGAATGAAGGAGGAAGAAAAGATTGCAGAGAGGAGAAGAGCTAAGCTTCTGAGAAGAAACACACTAAACAGATGATTGGAACAATGGTCCTAAAATCCCATGCTATAATAGTTGAAGATTTTTTCATAACGCGGGCGGGTCTTGCTAGTCACCTTCACTATTGCCATGGACTGTGAGTACCATACCCGCTCATAGCACAATTTAACACTGTCATTTGGAAAGTCACAAGGGTGCCAACAACAATAGTAGTTTATTATATCATCATGTAATAGGTTCTTTACAGATTATTTATTCCATTGCAACCCACCTGAAACTTTCCCTTTACCAGCTTTCCTGCCCCATGCACTTTCCTGTCCTAGTTCTGCTCTATGTCTTGTGACCACTCCCAGGCTGGTCATCCTCTGTCTTTGCCAGTACACTCTCCTCCATTACTGTTTTTTCCAAGCCAATGTGATGTTTGATGTAGCTAAAGTATTTCAGTTTCCAAACAAGGTGTTGTTTACAAGCCAGTTTTCCTTGTTGTTCAGACCTTTTCCTCTTCTTATAGTCAATGCCAAGTGGCTTCGGTAGTCATTTCCTGTTCACGGCCTTCTGTCTCAAGTACTTGCAGTCAGTTCTGACACAGATGATCTTCCGTACCATGGTGTCAGACTATCCAGCATCTTCTCTGTCTCCTGCTGCCTATTTTTCCTTCCACCTCTCCCACCGTCACAATACTTCTGTTTTCTCCTTCTCATGACATGACCAAAGAATGTAGGTTGTTTCTTTCTCAAAACATCTTCATTACTCTTTTTATCTATCCTTGGTTTTCTCAACATTCTCTACCGCTTCTGCATAATTTTTCACAAACTGACTAACTGTCCAGTATTCACTTTCATATATCAGGATATAGGAAGGGGACAAACACTATTCTTTGGCCACCTAATGAGAAGAGAGGCATTGGAAAACATTGTGTTGACTGGAAAGATCAGTGGAAAGAGGGGTGGAGGCAGACCAAGAGAGATGATGCTGGATGGGCTGAAATGATGGCATTGAGGGTTATCATCAAGAGAGCTGTTCCAGGCAACCAGGGATCGTGATCTGTGGGTGGCAATACACATGATGATGATGATATCAGGATAGGATTTACATAGCTCTTGAGTCAGATCTTTTAAAAAGTTAATATTCCTTTCTGTTTTTTTGTTATTTTGTCCATTGTTTTCTAAGAATCTTTCTGCCACATTATATTTATGATATGCTACTGGATTGTATGACACCATTTAAAGATATTGAAAAAATGAGAAGTGGACCAAGTCAGATTCACATTGTCACAGTCATATCATCACTGTCACAAACAACAGAGAAAGTAAGGCTGCAGCTAAAAAGCCTTCATCAACATTAAACAAAGACTGTCTTGTGAATGTGGAAGTTAGCATTATGGAATGTCAGACTATCTGCTTTCACCACATATGGACAAGTCTTGTATGTAGGTCTGTGACAAGAGTTTGCCTAAGTGGGACATATCCAATCTTGACTAATATATTGTATTAGTTTATTATTTACATTTAATGAGGTTTAAATTCTATCTTATTTGTCAATGCAGAATCTCTAGGCGACTGCTCATTTCTCAACACATGCTTCCACATGGAGGTTTGCAAAGTGAGTATTCATGTTTTGTGATTGTCCATGTTCAAAGACTTTTATTGTAAATTGGTTATTGTATGTTTGAAAATAACTCACCTTCATTATTATTATTATTTTTTTTTTTAACCTTGTCCTTGTTTCTATTTTCAATATCTATGCTCTATGGAATCAGAAGTTTTTAATTTGAATGCATCATTACGAGATGGGAGAGCCCTTTGGGAGCGAGTGAACAGTGCAGAGGCACAAATAGATCAGGACGGTCTAAGGAGTATGGCGTTGCGAGGAGTTACCAGGGGATCTGGCCGACGCTCAAAACTCAGGGGAAGGTTGAGACGGATATACAATCAGACGGTTACTGGTGCCATCGGAATTGGAACTCTTTGCTTGCTGCTGAAGATGGGAACTGAGCACTTATGGGAGTGTCCTGGGTGCTGTGATGTCGATTCTTAATTCAACATTCAACATTATAATCAAAATGTCAGAAGCGGTTGATACTACTTTTAAACAGTAAATTCTTCTGCATTTGCCATTATAAAGATGGTTGTCACGTTGTGTTGTGGTTTACAGTTGGGCTGTAATATGGGATGTTTGTTAATTTTTTTTAACCAGAAACACCATCTTAAAAATTTTCTTTTAAAAAGCAATGAACCTCAGAATTTATGAAAAATCTATAAATCAACAACCACTTTACACAGATCACACAAAAATTATAATAATTCCATTTATGGATCAAAACAGTGTTAATTCCATACATAATAAGGGGAGTAATCAATAAACACAAATGCAGCAGAGAATTAATCAGGTTATATCTCTCTGAGAGCAGAAAAACAAATTTAAAACATGATGCATTCTTGATCCAGTCGCCATTTAACACTATGACTAATGAGAAGGGTCCTTTACTTGTTACTTACTTTCACTAATAGGAAAGTGTTGTGTCATAATACCCATTTAAAAAAAAAAAAATTTTTGCAAGAAATCCCCACATAAATGCTATTTTAGGCAAATAACATTCCTGATGCTTAAACCAGTTGCACAATAAAACCAGTGCTGTTAGTTAGGCTTCACGTCAGCAAGCCACTATTGCAATGCCATTAAAGCCACATTTACGGCATGTCATCAACCAAAATTGTTGGTTTGATGCTTCTCAGGGCAAAAAGGTTAATTATGCAAAAGTGAAAAAGAGCAGTTTAATTTCTTTCATTCTCCGGGCATTGTTTCCGCCATAGATACTTTAAACTGTGAAATATTGCATCGCAAGGAGGTCATTTAGATGCTGTGTTTAACAAAAACAGGTTAAAGCTACAGGGGAAGCTTGGCCTAATGTAACAATTAAATTAAAGACAAAAGTGGTTCAGAACAGTGCAAAAGAAGACATTAAATGCATGATGAAGAGTCCGGTTTTGAATGAGCAGGTTCTTCAGCATTTCCTCTGATTTTGAACTATTCCAATCAGTCTGCTGGTATTGCCATTTGTTTGCAGCTTGTCCTAACTCTTTTTGTACCAGAAAACTACAAATTAAATTGTAGATCAAGTCATTGTGTGTTCTTTGGTACCCAGAGAGTTCATGCTGCTTGTCTGTACCAAAGTTTCTCTGCACAGGGCAGATAAAAAGGGAATATAATTATTGGGAAGTTTTGTGACCAGCCCAGGAACTAAAATACCTGATGAGAGAAAAATGATGACGACGAGACAAACATAGGACTGCTTAGGTTAGCCGTACAGATCAAATACTGCAGATAAAATTTTCTTCGCATTCACCAGCTGTAAACTCCAGTGGAAAGTTCTGGTTGTTCATCCACTTCTGGACTGTAGTCCTGTTCCATAATCTGAGTGTTTGCATGTGCATCGATTTTTACAAATGTGACTTATTTGTATGCACACTGATGGTTCCTTGCCTCTCAGGCATATACACTCTGACTTCGAAAGATGCTCCCAATTAGTCGACTCTTACGACATGCTTTTGGGAAGGCAGTGGATCTATTCTTGTTTTTCCTGTAAAACGGGGAAGATAAATAAAGAATTTCATATATTACTGTTTAAAAAAATGTACTATTGAAGTAGGTTTTTTTTTTAAACCTATAATTAGTTAGGTGCTTTGCTAAAAAAAAAAAAATATTTTTAAAAAGTCGTCACGTTCAACCTGCATTTCCGAAGGGGGAAGCTTTAATTATAATTGTGACTAGGGGGGAAGCTTTAATTATAATTGTGACTACGGGGGAAGCTTTAATTATAATTGTGACTAGGGGGAAAGCTTTAATTATAATTGTGACTAGGGGGGAAGCTTTAATTATAATTGTGACTAGGCTATGTGTGATGTATAAAATAGCTTAGCTTTGCACACCACCGGCAAGCCAATGGGCGACTTGGTGGCCGATGTTCTGTAACTTGATCAGTAAAATACTATTGGTTTAGGTAGATATTGGGTTTTATTTACTACTGCAAAAAAATTAATTTTCTTATGCTTTATTGTGTAAATAACATACTTCTAGAATGGGAATGGAAATAAAGTATGTTTGGTATGTTTTGCTGAATGATGTTTGTTCTGCCTAGAATGAATGGACTTTGGTGTTGAAATTTCTTTGTGTTTTTGTATCATTTTGTGCTGCATACAAAACAAGAACAAATGTAAATAACAATTGTAATTTGAATAAAGGACCTTTTTGCACCGTGAGGCATGTTGCATATTTTGTTGGACGCTTTGATTAGTGATGGCAGATGTTTTTGAAATTATGCCGAAGGTCTTAAACTATGTGGAAGTTTTCTTTGCTATCATATGCTGATGAAGTCTTTCTGCCTGCAACGCTCAATTATCATTCTTGATTTTGATAATAGCGGATTAGTTCTAAATCTTGTTTGGTTTAGTTTAATATCTTCCTTTATTATTTTAAGCGCAGTTTTATATTAGTTGGAAAGAATCTTCACCTGAAAGGGGGGTTTGAATAAACGACCACCTGGCATTACCGGTGGGCATTAGTGTTTGCCCCTGCATCACTGCAACTGCTAACTTCTGACTTTGCACAGTTGCAAGTGGGATTATATTGTATGTCAGCGGGAACATGTTTCACCTACTCAGCTTTCACATAGTGTCATTAAATTGCTAATGTCCAGCAGGCCTCTTCAGATTCTGTCTGTACAAGTCAGATTATCATATCAGTACACTTGCATGCCGATGTAGTTAAGATTATTCTTTTGCATCTCCTTTTGTTGCTTCGTATGGATTTTGTTACCCAGTATTTTATTAGTCACTTCTATGTCTTTTTTTGTGACTGTGCCAACACAGCCTTTTTCTTCTCCTCATGCCCTCCTCCTCCTTCTCCTCCTTCTTCATCTCCTCCTCCTCCTCCTTTATCTGCTATGTTTACGCTTAGTAGGGCAGTTGGCATATTTTTTTGAGATTTACTGTTTACAGCTAAACTATATCTGTGCTTTTTTAGCCCAACACATAAAATTTAGTGAAACCCCAATTAGCGGGCAGGAGGTTGATTCTTTTGTGTGTGTATTTTGTTGTTGTTGCTTTTTTTAACCCTAAATTGGGCTCCCGGGTGAAACAAAGAAAACAACCTTTATTTTTGTGTGCTAATGGAATTGTTGATCTGCTTTCTTGAAAAAAGTCCCTGCCTTTGCAAGGCATTTTCTTCTGTCCTTTATCCTCCATTGGAGCGATGGCCCATAACCAACTTATTCCAAGCTTCTCTATTGATTGCTGTCTCCCTTTTTTTAAGGGCTTCTAGGAGATAATTTGAGGTTTTGAACAACGGATCAACATCATTGCACACTAGTGTAACCCATAAGTGCTCCGTTCTTCTTCTAACTCAAGTCTGAGTCCGAAGAAGCTCAGCACAGTGCACAGGCTCTGTAGCACCGGCAAGGATCCTGAAATATTTTGGGTAGATTTTTAACTCCACATTTTGCCTGGGCGGTGCCATTAGGCTAATCTTTTCGATTTCCAACATCCAAGAGATTTTTTACATGCACAGCAATGCACTTTGGCATCCAATCTCACTACCTAGAGACCAGGGGAAATTACTGGGAGTCCAAGTCCACGTGAAAAAATCCCAGCCCTTACCGGGGATTGAACCCAACCCCATTATCAGCCCTCATTAGTCATCTTTCATGGCATATTTGGTAACTCACAGTTACCTATTTTTGCTTTGTTGAATAACTCTGATAACACGTGATGTTATTTATCTTTGCTTCCCAAAAAGACACAGATAAAACATTGTTGCTATCCTGTGAAGTTGAAAGATGTTGATGGCAACAGGATTTGATAATGGGAAAATATTTGAACAAATGAATAGGTTGTAAAGGTTGCAGAGGTGTAGCTAAGACTTAGTCACAGACATTTTAATAATTGGAATGTACAGTCATTGATAAACAGAACATAATTGTCAACAACAACAAAAAAAAAAACAGAAAGAAGCCTTTCTCCATGGTTCCATTGTTGCTGCTGTCCAAGGAGAATTGTATGAGCATCAAGAATTACTGGTCGCAGGCACAAACAAGTTTCCACGCTGCAGAAGCTAGCAATTGTTCCCCACTAATATTAGGGAAAATTTTTTGCCTAACAAAGGATTGGAACCACGTTTCCCTTCAGAGACTTGTATCTCAATTACTCAACCATCTCATTTGCATTATGACGTTAACAATTTTCTATTTTTGAAAACAAAACAGTGCACAGTTAATGAAAATCCGACTAAAAATGGTGATAGTTATTTCTTGATGGAAACCGCTGATAGAAAACTAAGGACAAAAATGCGATTTTAAACAGATTTGAAGCCTATTTGTGCCGTAGATAATACATACATTTTGACACCGAACTGTCATTTTATATACATCTCGATGACAACAAAATCGTCCGAGGAGCTTGCCCAAGACTTTTCCATTGATTGTTTATTTTTATTTGTGGTAAGTGAAACATTTATTAATTTTTTTTAATTTAAGAAATCAGAATTTTATAAATGTGTTCTAAAATAATTAAAAAAAAAAAAAAAAAAAAAAAGGCACATAGTTTTCTAACTGTGTAACCTTTGAGAGAGAAAAAAAATCAAATATTCAAGAAAAAGAGCATTGAGGTGCATTTTTCCAAATATTATTAATAGTTGCTTTGATTTGTCTGGAAAAAAAATGATATGGCTTTATCTATGAAACAACAATAAAAAAGTAAACATAAATAAATGTTTCACTTGCTTCAAGTGTAAATTTCTATTCTTCTTCTTCTTTAAATAAAAATATACAAATGTTTGTTTATTATCAGTCCAACTAGTTTTACGAAAGGTATGTTAGCAGGTGTGGCAACATTAAACAAAGCAGCTGTTAGCAAGTTGATGAGAGAGACCAGAGGAACATGACTGGATTCTATACATGATGTTGAAAAAATTGCAAGGATAGAACCAGAAAGGAACCTTATTACAGGTTTTTGAAAACAGAGTCTTACGACGAATTGTTGAACCCATCAAAGATGAAAACAGTGGGGAATGGAGAGTGAAAAGCAGTAAAAAAATTCATCATCTGTTTAAATCACCACTGATCACAGGCATCATGAGAGCTTATAGACTGAAATGGTTGGGGCATATGAAAGAATGTCAGATGACAGAGAAGTAAAAACTGTACACAAGGGAGATGAATGGTCATAGACTATGAGGCAGGCTAAGAAAAATATGGAGAGATAATCTCCAGACAGACCTGCAAACACTTGGTTTCACCAATTGGAAAGAGAAGGCCAGCCAGAGAGATGAATGGAGGTGGGTGATATCTGCAGTAATGAACCTCAAGAGCTCCGAATGCTGAAGAAGAAGAAGAACAGAAAGGAGGAATTGACTGCCAGGCCTATATGAAGTATTAATGGCACAACAGTGTGATGATGTGAAGGATCTACATTCACTTGGAGTCCTCAGAGGAAGTTGCCAGAGACATTCAGAGCTGCACGATGTTTGCATTTGTATGGAATCATTGTCACTTGAAGGCTTCTTTAAGGGTCCTAACAAATGAAAGTCACACTGTGACAGATTGGGACTGTTGACTAGGTAGATATGACAGGGTTGGGCATCTTCTATCTTCCTCCCATTCACCGGTTGTAAACTCTGATGGAAAGAACTGGCTGTTTGTCCACTTCTGGACTTTGGTCTTGTTTAAGGACTGGGGTTTTGCATGCACATTTGTTTTACAGATTTGGCTTATTGGCCTCTCTTGATTTCCACCTTTCTGACTGTTACGATGTGCTCCAGTTTTCTGCTTCTCATGAGTTGACGAAAGAATATAGATTGTCTCTTTCTGATGTGGACAATCAATTTTCTTGTTGGTTCCTTGCATCTTAGGCAGATGTACTCTGACTTCAAAGGAAACGTCAACCCTATCTTTGTTGGCCAGGCTCCTGGTTGGGAACCTGTTTTGAGGATGACTGTCTGCAGATAGGTGTAGATAGATTTTAACCAGCATGAGCACATGTTCTGGTGCAGCACATGTGGTTCATCACCTCTTCATCCCAGCGACGGTGTAATTTTTTTTAAAGTATCCAGAAACCATAAGTTGTAAACCCTTTGGCTCGGTACTATGGATATCGCAACCCTTCGGCCTTGATTCCATTATAGGTACCGTTAATCTGGAAGAAATGTGGCTTTTCTGCCTACCCCCAGGAGTGAACCTGGACCACAAGGAGTTCGTCACCTGGCCGCCGTGAAAGTCAGGTTTAACCAACTACGCTAAAGAGCCGGGCATGAAATGGTTTCAGTGACCAAAGCCCTCCATGGATGGTATCTGACATCTCTTCAAGCAGTTGGACGAATGCCTGAATTGCTTACAGTCTCTGATAACTCTAAGTGCATACTTACTTTTTAACAGTTGTATTGTTATGCCTACATCGCCTGCTAATATACTTTTCATATGTTTGTAATATAGCCAGTGTGATGACTGTCATTTCAACATGCCTCAGATTTGAAAGTATATTATGTATCAATGAAAACAAAAATGAAGTATGTGTGCAAAATTTCTTTGTTTTATTTTAGTTATAGCTTTCATATGACTTTCCTTTTTCATGTGCCACGTGGTTAGGACTCTTCGAATATGGCAGCCACTGTAACACCCACCACACACCAGCACATTTCTTCAGGTATATTTCTTTTGTTTTAGACTTTGAGATTCAGTAGGGGTTCATTACTGTAGCAAAATGGAGATTTTATTGATCTTTTATGCTTTAACATCTGAAAGTGGTAATGTAATTAAAGTTCCATCAAGTTTTACCTAGAGTTGCAGTTTGAAAATTATTTTAAAATATTAATGCAGTAAATCAGTTTGCACAAATTCAGTAACTATTTTACACTAAACGAAACTAAATAAAATAATAATTTGTTTCGGCTCTTTGGGGCATCATTTGTTGAGATCCAGATATTTGTTAATCCAAGTTTTTTAATGGTTGGTTGTGTTAGTATTATAGTCATTTGCCCGTCTTGCCTTATAGAACCTGGCCAAATCACACACCCAGTTAAAAAGTTAGTTGCGCATCCTTGACAGGACCTTGCAGAACCAACCCCACCAATTGTTTAACTGTTGTGGTTTTTTTCTAGGCACAGTTTACATTGACTAGTTTGCCATTGTTTTCTGAGCGATCAACTCTTGATACACTGTCGAAACCAATGCAGGGGGAAAAATCGCCCACTGCTGAGGTCAAACCAGGCACCATGACATTACGAAGCTGCTGTGGTCAAACCAGGCACCATGACATTACGAAGCTGCTGTGGTCAAACCAGGCACCATGACATTACGAAGCTGCTGTGGTCAAACCAGGCACCATGACATTACGAAGCTGCTGTGGTCAAACCAGGCACCATGACATTACGAAGCTGCTGAGGTCAAACCAGGCACCATGACATTACGAAGCTGCTGTGGTCAAACCAGGCACCATGACATTACGAAGCTGCTGTGGTCAAACCAGGCACCATGACATTACGAAGCTGCTGTGGTCAAACCAGGCACCATGACATTACGAAGCTGCTGAGGTCAAACCAGGCACCATGACATTACGAAGCTGCTGTGGTCAAACCAGGCACCATGACATTACGAAGCTGCTGTGGTCAAACCAGGCACCATGACATTACGAAGCTGCTGTGGTCAAACCAGGCACCATGACATTACGAAGCTGCTGTGGTCAAACCAGGCACCATGACATTACGAAGCTGCTGAGGTCAAACCAGGCACCATGACATTACGAAGCTGCTGTGGTCAAACCAGGCACCATGACATTACGAAGCTGCTGTGGTCAAACCAGGCACCATGACATTACGAAGCTGCTGAGGTCAAACCAGGCACCATGACATTACGAAGCTGCTGTGGTCAAACCAGGCACCATGACATTACGAAGCTGCTGTGGTCAAACCAGGCACCATGACATTACGAAGCTGCTGTGGTCAAACCAGGCACCATGACATTACGAAGCTGCTGTGGTCAAACCAGGCACCATGACATTACGAAGCTGCTGTGGTCAAACCAGGCACCATGACATTACGAAGCTGCTGTGGTCAAACCAGGCACCATGACATTACGAAGCTGCTGTGGTCAAACCAGGCACCATGACATTACGAAGCTGCTGTGGTCAAACCAGGCACCATGACATTACGAAGCTGCTGTGGTCAAACCAGGCACCATGACATTACGAAGCTGCTGTGGTCAAACCAGGCACCATGACATTACGAAGCTGCTGAGGTCAAACCAGGCACCATGACATTACGAAGCTGCTGTGGTCAAACCAGGCACCATGACATTACGAAGCTGCTGAGGTCAAACCAGGCACCATGACATTACGAAGCGCATTCGTAACACCTAAGCCACAGACGCCGACATACCCAGTACATATTCCATTCAGTAGGTCTGTCCTTTCTCAGTATTGCTTTGGCTATTTTTTTGGTTGGCTGTGGTAGTATGATAGGCATTTCTTGTCTAATAGAACTTGGCCAAATTCATATACCCAGGATGTAGTCCATTGCAAAAGTCCTTTTTGAATTTTGCTTTGGAGTCCTTTGAGAACTTCTATAGCTGGCATTTTCTATTTTTAAATTAGTGTTTGCTGCCATTAAGACAATCTTTTTAAAGCTCATGCGTTTTGGCATTGGTAGTCATGTCCCTCAACATCCTTCTATCTTGTGCACTTTCAGTCAACTCTAATAAAGATGATCATCCATACCATGTTGTCAGATTGTCCAGCATCCTTTCTCTCTGTCTTCCTCTGCCTCTTCTCGCCTCCAACTGTCCTACTGTCACAATGGGCTTCAGTTTTCTTCTTCTCATGAGGTGACCTTTAGAATGTAGATTGTCTCTTTCTGATACAGGCCAGGCAGTCAATTCTCTTCGCATTTAAACAATAATAAATAAAATTGTGCCATCTCCACATTGGAGGTTGGCTACAATGTGTCCACTATTGACTCTGAATTCACTGTCTGAAAGCCGTGAGAACAGTTGAAACTCCTTGCCCCAGTTATGCTGCACATTTAGAGAATTAGTGACATAAGTGAATAATGTCCGATGGATGATGTGTCACAGTCACACAGTGAGAGAACAGAATAGTACAGGCCAAAACTGCGTTTTGTCAGAAGAACCTTTTACGCAAAAGACTGTCACTGGAGGTTAGAAAAAGAATTCCTGCATGCTATAAAGAGCCAGTTCTAAAATACGGCTGCGGATCCTGGACAATTAATTAACAAGCTAGACGATTTCTTGAGGCCTCGGAGATGTGATTTTTTAGAAGAATTCTCAGAATTTCTTTCACAGCTAAAAATTCTAACACAGATGTTTTGAAAAGAAGTGAGGGCTTAAAGACAGCTTATCACAACCATCAGAAGTAGGCAGTCATCATCTTCTGGTCATGTGGCGAGAAGGAAGTTGGAATATGTTATATGGAGTTGCAGGAAGCGGGTGTCATGTCAGCATATAAACTGATACATGTTGTTGAAGATGGCAGATTGTGGAGAGGCATGATTGACCACAGCAGACAGCACAGCTTTTGATGATGATTTGCATCATGGAGGATTCAGCAGCATAAGTGATAACAAGGGATTGATAGACTTGGTGTGAATGTATGGAACCTTTACCCTGTTTGGAGAGAGAAGACAAAAGCATATAAACACTGCCATTGTTGTTGGCTAGATCCATCAGGATAGTTGCATGTGTGAATGGAGGTGATGCCTTTATCCTAAATTACTGAAAAACAGGCCTGCTTTTTGGATTTTGGGACTCTGGTAACCTGTGGGATAGGAGAGAAGTCATATTACCATTTTCTGCATTATGGCACTCGGATATATTAGGACACAGTTAGTAAATGACAAAGTAAAATTATTCCTGAAGCAATTCTGCTGCATCATATACAGTTGGAAACCAACTCAGTGATTACAAGGCCTCCAGAACTTCATGATTACATGAATTCCAGAACTTCGTTTGAAGAGTTTGAGCGTTTTGACAACGGATCAATATCGTGGCACACGGGTAGCAACCCATAAGTGCTCGGTTCTATTTCTAACTCAAGTCTGAGTCAGAAGAAGCTCAGCGCAGTGCACAGGCTCTGTAGCACCGGCGAAGATCCTAAAATACTTTGGGTACATTTTTAACTCCAAACTTTGCCCTGGCAGCACCATTAGGCTACTCTTTTCGATTTCCAACTGCTAAGAGATTTTTTTACGTGCGCAACAATCCACAACTTTGTGAATACATGAATTCAACAACTTCATGAATACACAAATTCCACAACTTTGTCCAAAAGAAAATGAATATATGAACTCAGAACTTCATGACTACAAGAATTCCAGAATTTTGTGAATACATGAAGTCCAGAACTTGAACGGAAATGAGTACAAGAATTCAAGAGCATCATAATATGTGAACTCCAGAGCTTAACAGATTCATGAACTACAGAACTTTGTGAATACAAAAATTCCAGAACCTTAATTAAAAATGAATGCACAAACTAAAACTTCATGAATACCAGAGTACAAGAACTCTAAAACTTCATGAATACATGAACTCTAGAACTTTTTGAATCATTCTCTAGCTTGTAACTTGGGCCCTGACAATAAATCTGAAGAAACAAACCTGTTGAAATGGAGAAATCATGCCAGTTATTAAGATTCATAAAGGTTATCTACATATAGTGGATCTTAACAAACCTGCAGTCTGTTATCATTGACCCAGTCCATTGTCAGTAACAGAGATGCCATGGGTGCAAAGATAATAACCACATGGCTATTTGCACTCACCATACTAAATACATACTAGGAGAAACAGTTAGATCACTTTCCTGTGCAATGCCTAAAAAGAAAGCTCAGCATTGATTGGCAAGAAAAGATCACAAACGCGAAGTTGCTGAAAAGAGCAGGATCGCAGTATTGTTTCCCCTATCAACGCTCAGTTTTCAAAGGATCAAATGGCTAGGATTCACTTGGAGGATTGTAGAGTCCCTAAAGATATTCTTTTGGTAAAAGGATGGGTAGATGTCGAAGTCAACTTTTACTATGGTATAAAGATGTTGATAAAGTGGGACATGAATGATGCAGGCTGTGAAGCAGATATTGGAAACAGAATGCCATGGACCAAAGGGGTGGGGTGGTCCACCTTTACTCTGATATAAAAGTATGTGCAGGTGGGACATGAATGATACAGGTATTGAAGCAGATGTTGGGAACAGGATGCCATGAACCATGGGAGGAGGGGTTGTCGACCTTCACTGATATTAAGGTGTGTGCAGGTGTTGTTGGCAGTGAAGGAGAAAATAGATTGAATGGCCTTGCCATAGTTGCAGATGGTCGGCCTGTTGATCTTGCCAACATTGCTATTGTATTTGGAGAAAGAGGGCAATTGGAGGATTTTGAGTTTCTCTGTAGATGTTCCTCTGTGCCTGCCATGAGGGTTTGGTCGTCAGCAAAGAATTCATTACACTTATTGTCCTCTTCAATTTGGGATGCTTTACTGATTTGAGGAGTGTAGTACTGACTTTTAAGTGGAGTCCTTTAGAAAAGCTTAGTGTCTAATGGTCTGGCACAAGGGCTGCCTCTACCAACCAGACTCAACTGTAATAGTGGTCTTTGTCTTTTGATTTGTCTCAAGTGCTCTATGGTCATCAATTTCTCAAAATATTGGTTATTTTTAACAAAAAATATGTTTGACTTAACTACTATTTCAGTGTCGTACCAAATTTAACTGGAGAAAAAAAAAGAAAGTATAGTTCATTTAACGAATTTCTATGAATGAGCTATACCATTCAGTGTCTGTACTATGTAGTGAATTTATGTGAATGAACTGTGACACTCAGCAACTAACTGTGACATTCAGTAGCTGTATTCTGAGAATTTATATGAGTGAACTATGACACTCAGCAATTGTATTATGACACTCAGCAACTGAGCAATGACACTTAGCAACTGAACTATGATATGCAGCAACTGAACTGTCAAGTTAATTTCTGTGAATGAACTATGATGGCACTCAGCAACTGAACTGTGACAGTCAGCAGCTACATTAGGTGAACTTTTATGAATGAACTTTGACACTGAGCAGCTGAACTATCAAATGAATTTCTGAATGAACTATGACACTCAGTAACTGTAATAAGTGACTTTCTGTAAACGAACAGAGACACTCTTTAACCGAAGTTAGTAGATTTCTAGTGACTCTGCTAGCTATGACATTTAGCAAGAAATATTTCTAGTTGTAAATTATTGTTCACAAAATGATGCATTTTCAACAAATGCTATCCACAGATCAGTTGCAACAACATCCTGTCTGGTTCTATGATTATGAAAATAATGGTAATCTCGACAGCCATTATGCTGATCACAGACAAGGTCCTATTGGCCAACCATATGCCCCAGTCACCTGTACAAATTCAGCCATCTTGAGTCCTTCAAATGTCAACTCTGAACCATATGCAGCTGAGCCCATACCAGACACTTCTCAAACTTCTGCAAGGGCATTTTCCACAGTTTCTGGTCCAGCAAGAGTAGAACAAAGCAGGCAGTATCTAATCTCCAATGCTGGCTCAGACAGCATCTCTGCTAATCCAAACAGATTGTCCAGTGTAAATGTTTCCAGGGAAATTACAGCAAGGCCATTCCCTTTACCCAGCAGCCTCAGCACAGCAGCAGAAGCAATTCCTTCAGGAGGCATAGCAGTTTCACATCCCTCTTCTGGTTCTAGAGAAATCAGGAACATTCCAGAAAGGCCATATCATATTTTAACAGGAGCAGAGACTACGATAGCCCCACCACCTCTGATTTCTGATATGCCTTCAACATCTGCATTCCATTACTCGTCATCGATTCCTTATACATTCACAGCACCTCCTCCGGCTCCTGCAGCTTCAGCAGTCACCTCGCCTCCTTTTACTCAAGTGGGGGACTTACCATCTTTTGACTTAACTGCACAAATGCCTTCTTATCCATGGTCGCTTTCAGGTGATGTTTTCCCATCTAACATTTTACCGATTACACAGACCAAATCACGGCCGAAAGCAGCCAAGTTAAAATGTGTTTCTGGAAGTGGGAAGAAAAGAGTTCGATGTCCTGAAATGTGGAAGAAGAATTTAACAAAAAGCAAAAAGTTGAAAGGGGAAGAGCATGTGAGCAGGACTGGTAATCTGATCCCGGCCAAAAGAGTAGAAGAAGTGGACTGTTCCAACTGCAGCTTTAAGTGTCATGAAAGTTTCAGTGAAGATCTAAGGCAGCAGCTGTTTGATGTCTTTTACAACCTTGGCTCTAACGAGAGCCAGAAGCAGTTTGTGTGTCAGAATGTACAAGAGTCGGCCACAAAAGTTAATGGCTGCAACAAAAAAGAAGGAACAACAGAGAACAAAAGAAAAGTTTGCCGCAAATATTTTCTACCAGATACAGATAATACTAGAAAGCAAGTTTGTTCCAAGTTTTTCTGTGCTACTCTGGCAGTTGGCAAAACATTCATTACTCACGCTTTGCGAAACAAGCAGTTTGGCTGTTATGTGGGAAAGGAAAAAAGAGGAAAACCCCACAATAAGATTCCTGATATGCTGTTAGAACCAGCCAGGCAACATATTAATGCAATGCTAGCAGCGTCTTCAAGTGGTTCGAAGAAAAATTCAAAGAAGAAATGCTTAGAACGTGGTCTGAATATAACGAAAATGCATGAGATGTTTAAACATGAATGTCTTGAAAAGGGGCTAAGTCCTATCAGCTTAAGTATGTATAGAAGAATCTTTCATACTGAGTTTTAGATCAAAGTAGTCATGGTTCTTGTGGATTGAAGTGATATTTGGAATATTCTTTTCAGTGAATCCTTAAAAAAGTAATCAGTAGAGCTTTTTCTTTCAATATCCCATGCCAACTGACATTGGTAGTCAGGTCTTTCTGCAACCTTCTGTCTCATGTACTTTAAGTGATTTTTTTTTTTTTTACACAGATGATCCTCCACGTCTAGCATCTTTTCTCTTGTTTTTCCTCTGTGTTTTTTCCATTCAAGTCTTCCTATTGTCATGGCATACTCTAGTTTTCACCAGCTCATTCTCAGACCAAAGAATATAGATTGCTACTGATGTAGGTAATCAGTTCCATTCATTAGTTAATTTCTTTCCAGACATCTTCATTGTCATTACTCTTTTTATTTCACTAATGATGATGTGTTAAAATCTGAGCTTTTGAACTGAAATGCTACAGAACAATTCTGAGCAAACTGTGGACAAAGAAGAAGAGAACCGTTGACATTCTGCATGACCTGAACACAATCCTTCATTCTCTGTGAACACACTGCCTAGGTACTTAAACTCCTTAGTGTAGTTACGTAACCTAAGTAAAACTATACTGAACAGAACAAAGGTTAATTATTATGGAAATAGTGATTGCTTTAGTTAGGGTTTTTGTGCGTGTGTGTGTGTGTGGTACGCAATGTACGCAGTACTGGCTCCTTTTGTTTTTCTAGGCATATTTCTTTCAGCGCTACTGTAAAAGACACATTATCATGAGTACCCGCACCTTTTTCGACACTTTGCTGGGAATATCGGCATTTTTGTGTGTGTAAAGACTTTGTCGTGAGTACCTGCCATATTTTCTAGAAAAAAGCTTTGGCTTTATGGAAAACAATAATTGCATGTATAAGTGGTTTTTGTTGTTGTAAATAATGTACAGTTTGCAGTTAATAATTGCCATAATTTTGTAGAATAAAGTGCACTATGGCACTCTTAATGGTACGATATTTATATATCAGCAGTAGCATTTACTAAAATTAATCCATATCCGCAACACAGACCACTACTGTTAATTAATTTATATCTGCAACACAGACCACTACTGTTAATTAATCCATACCCGCAACACAGACCACTACTGTTAATTAATCCATACCCGCAACACAGACCACTACTGTTAATTAATCCATACCCGCAACACAGACCACTACTGTTAATTAATCCATACCCGCAACACAGACCACTACTGTTAATTAATCCATACCCGCAACACAGACCACTACTGTTAATTAATTCATAAACTATCTGATTCACTGTTGATTTGATTTGATTCAAGAACCGACATCACAGCACTCAGGGCATTCCCATAAGCGCTCCGTCCCCATCTTCAGCAGCCAGCAAAGAGTTCCAATACTAATGGTGCCAGTAGCATTCTGATTAAACGTCCGTCTTGCCTTTCCCCTGAGCCTCAAGCATCTGCCAGAACCTCTCGTCACTTCCCGCTGCATTAATCTCACCAGACTGTGGTGATCCATCTGCTTCTCTGAACTGTACACCCTCTCCCACAAGGCACTAACCACGTCTGCCTTATCATGTATCAGTATTCCACCAAGTTGTGCAGAGCCAGCCAGTCCGTCCGACTGTTCATTTCCCAACACACCAGCGTACCCGGGTGAAAAAATCCAGACAATACTCCTCACCCGTGTCCTCCGCAGCGAAGCATGTCACTCTGCACGAAGCATACCTGTTCTGATCTTTCTCAGCATGCTTTCTGAATCAGTTACAATCACTGTTGATGAGACAGTGAGGCTGAAAATGGATATATACTATTCATGGATGTTTATCCATTTTTCCTGCTCACTGTATTACTTGCATACAGCTTTGCTCTGTGTCTGACTAGTCAGGCTGTTGAGGGATTAGTTTCTATGGCTATATTAAGAGATTGATACCAGCTTGTTGAATTTTTTTGATACAAGGAGGCATGCATTAAGTACCTGGTTATACTCATTAGATTATTGAGATGAGCTGTACAGATCGTCTCCTACATCCAGTCAACCGTAAGGGAGTTATAGTCAACTATCACATTTCATGAAAAGACCCTCACGGGGACTACATATACACTTGGTGTCTGTGACTTAATTGTTGCAAACACGCTTTGTAATTCTGGATTGCCGATCCAATCTCAGCTACAGGGGATTTGGCAGCAGATCACCGTGCTATGGTTTTGCTTACCATATAGCCTGTGTCATTATAACTCATGGAATGAAATCAACCCTACATTTTAACCATGGGAAGGAGTTGTCATTTTCCTCTGTTCCACCTAATCAGTTGTCATTAGATTGACATAGCTCTAATGACAAACCTGTAGGTTCTCCATCTCCATCAGCATATGACTCCTATTTTCCTTTTTCTTTTTTTTTTTCTACTTTATACAAGGAAAAACAGCATTTATATATATATATATATATATATATATATATATTATATATATATATATATATATATATATATATATATATGTCTGTGCATGTATCAGCTTTAGGCTTAACTTGGTAAACTGTAGTTTGAGGAAATATGCGGATTGTGTTCTTCGTCTCTAGTTCAATTCTGCCTCTTGACGTCAGGTTTTGAAGAGATATTTCTGTGCAATTTTGTGCAAACTTTGGTATGTGATATGTAGATGCTGGTATTTACGGCCTAGGATATTCTGTCTTGCTTGGTCAACCTCTGGCTCTTGCTTCCATTGTGTCTGAGTGATAGGATTCTTAGTTGTTTGCTATCTGGTGGTAGTCTCGACACATACCGAAACCATTTGGTCTGTTGTCTCCTGGTATAGTTTAGTACTAGCCTTATCCAAACTGCTTTCCTTTTAGGCTATCTTACCAGAATGAAAAGATTCGATCATTTGTGTGTGGGTAATGAAAATCTTTTCAGGAGCCCGGTGGCCTGGTGGCTAAACGCTCACCTGCTGACCCCAAGGTCTCGGATTTGAATCCGTATCGAGTCTGGATTTTTGGTTTTTAAGTGGCTTTGACAAGTAGAACAACCCAACCTAAATTGATTGCTGATTAGTCTCTAAATGTATGGGTCTGGCATCATACGTGCTGTGCGCCGCTGGCAGGAAAAGGGTCTTTTACTTAATTTTCCGTCGCTAATGAAAAGCATTTGACAGAGTCGACAGACAATTATTATGGAAAATAATGGCAAGATATGGAGTAAGCGAACACCTCATCGAAGTGTGCAAAAGTTTATACAGGGATTGTAGAAGTGTAGTTAGAATAAATCAGGGAACATCTCATCCTTTCACAGTGACATCTGGAGTAAGACAGGGGTATGTCTTATCACCACTGCTGTTTATCACCTACATCGACAATATATGCAAGAATGCCAAGCCCATGAATGAAGATCTTAGTAAGATCAACGAATTACTCTTTGCAGATGACCAGGCCTTGATAGCAGATACAGCCATGAAATTGCAACAACATCTAACATCCATGAATGAAGAATGTAAAACAAATAATATGAGAATCAACACTGAAAAGACAGAAGTAATGTCAATAGGAAAAAAGAAGACAGATCTAAACATAACAATAGAATACAAAGGCATTAAACAGGCATCTGAGTTTAAATATCTGGGAACTACATTTACCGAAGATGGGAAATTGGATAAAGAAATTGACATTAGATGCAGCAAAGCAAACCAAGTATTGGGACAGCTAGCCCCCCTCTTACAGCATAAGACAATCCCAATCAGCACAAAGAGACATCTTATTCAAAGCATATTTATTCCAACTCTGTGCTACCAGTGCCAGACATGGTCACTCACAACAAACCATAAAAGAAAATTAGTAACCACGGAAATGAGATGTCTGAGAAGGGCTGTAGGAGTGACCATAAGAGATAAGATCAGAAATGAGATCATAAGAGAACACCTCGGCACAGAACCAATTCTGGATTACATACAAAGACAGCAAGTGAAATGGTTTGCCCACTTAGAGAGAATGCCTTGTGACACCATACCATACAAAGCATACATGGGAAGAGAAGAAGGACGTAGAGCACGGGGTAGACCAAGAACAAGATGGAAGGATAACATCAGAGAAACTCTACAACAGTACGATGTGCCTATGGTGAAGGCAGCCAGAAGAGCTAGAAACAAAACCTTATTATATCTCCCTCGACACCCACAGCGGTAAAAGAGGAAGCGAAGAAGAAGAAGAAGAATGAAAAGCATTTAAATGTTTCAGATAAATGTAGATACACGTGAAATGATGTATATCATGTTTAAGTATGTTATTATCTTAAAGGCTTAACTCTGTGAACTATAATTTGAGGATTTACTTGTACTGTGTTATCAAATTGCAAAGATGTGATCCATTTTATGTGGTTACCCACTGCCTATTTACACATTATGTGATTTTAACTGTTGCCATTTTCTTAATAGTATATATGTACATATATAGATATATAAAAATAATGTACATTTATTACTTATTTATAAACATAGAAAAACTATTTTACAATATTTTTGGACAATCAGTATGTGTGTGTGTGCGTGTGTATTCACTATGTTTCTGAATTATTTTAATGATTTCAGCTCTTTATATTTTGTTAGTTAATTATTTTTTTTTAAAAAGATGCGAGATCTCTCACACACGTGTGCGCGCACGCACAGGCAACAGATTTACAATTATTTTTAACAATAACATGAAATCGACAATTGTTAGACAATATCAAAGCTATTTATCACAGAGCTGAATATGCTGTCAGAACAACTGTAGGCACGACAAACTGGTTCCAAGTTTCATCTGAGGTACGATGAGGCTGTACACTATCACCATTTTTATTTATTATCTATATGGATAAGATAGGCAACGAAGCAAACCCCAATGAATAGGATACAAATGAGCTGATATTTGCTGAAGATCATGCCCTAAAATGGGAGTCGCCATGGTGTATCAGCTGAATGCTCACCTGCAGATCAGAAGCTCCTGGGTTAGGTCCTGATGCAACCGGGCTTTCGTAAAAAATGACCTTGGCTCCCAGGTCGACCCAGCCTTGAATGGATACCAGGTGCAGCCCTGGGAAGTAAAGGCGGCTGGCGTGATGTTGACCACATCACCAACCAAGTGCCAACTGGTCTGTAAAATATAGGTCTTGCTCCATGTGCCTAATACGTCTGAAGGCGTGGAAAATGGTTTTTTACTTGTTTTTTCAATGCCCTTATATGCAAAGATAAGGATAACCTCCAACACCACATAAACAGACTAAGCGCCTGTTGCAAGAAATATGAACATAAATATTGAAAGGAAAAAAAAGAAGTTATGACTTTAAATAGAGCTCTAGTTTATCATTTCATCACTGTTGAAGGAAAGACATTAAATCAAGATAAGGAGTGTAAGTACCTGGGTAGTGTATGCACTAACCATAGAGGATTGGACAGAGAAAAAGAAAACAATACAGAAAGGTCAGCAACATAAATTATCTAAGAGCTCCTCTTTTGATGCATCAAAATATCAACTATCACACACACACAAAAAGCAGTTGATCAGTGCCGTATTCATACCAACACTGTGCTGTTGATAGCAGTCATAGACAGTCTGAGAAAAAAGCAAAATTACCACATGTGAGATGAGAAATGTGGTAGTAAAAAACAAGAGACTAATTCACTGTAGCAGAACTAAGAACAGTTGTAGACGCAGTACCGGCCAGTAATTTCCTAGAACATCAGAGACTCAATTAGTTTGGTCATCTGGTGAGAATGGAACAAAATCAGCCAGCAGTTTGAGCCTACTACTTCATGAAGATAGCAGGCTGAAAAGCAAAAGGCCAGCAAAGAAAGAGATGGGTGGAGGGAGTAGAAGTGACACTAAAGAAACATATTTTGACATTAAGACAAGCTATGCAACTAGCAAAGACAGGACACATCTAACTCCTCTCTGTGATACTTTACTACATAATATGTATTTATATTGTTTTTTTTTTTGGGGGGGGGGGGGGGGAGGGGGGGGGGATTTTATAAATTAAAAAAAAAAAAATTTGAAAGAATTGAGATCATTCAAATAATTTTGAAACACAGTGTGTATGTTAAATACACACAGAAATGTACACTTATACAAGCCGCAAGTAAATTTAAGTAAATGTTGGATGAATATTTATGATTGATTGTTTCGTATATCTATTATGTTCTTACATGCTTACATGTATCAATAAAACTTTAAACTTTAGTTTGTCTGGGCTGTTTTATGTTCTGTCCTCCTCTATACTAGTTTGTTGGTAGAATATTGAGGACATATTTTACTATTATGGACTGGTGTTTTTTTTTTTTTTTTTTGGGGGGGGGGGGGGGGGGGTATAAGGGTTGAGTAAACTTGTAATTATAGCTTTAGAAGTTAACTCAATGTAATTTAATGCAGTCATCTATTGGTCTGCTTGTAAACAATGATATGGAATTCTCAGTGTTAACAAAACCTTTGGGTGAAGCAAAGGATAGTAACATGCGCTCTATCAAGTACATACACATTGCCAAGCATGATATAGGTTAGGCTGAGGTTAGCTTAATTCTTTCGGTACCAAACAACTCATCATATGTTTCTTGGCCTTTCCAAAAGTAATATGATATTCTTGCTACCTTCTGTCTCAGACAGATGGTATATTAACCCATGTATCTGAATTGTTACTTTATCTCTGTTCCACATTGCCTGAGTTTTAACTTTTTCAAACCAACCTAAACCATTGTTTTTAAGCTCAGTTATGGGATAGAAGGGGTTTAGATCATGTGCTTGGGATTGAAAGAGTTCAGGTTGGCTACCCAGTCATGTAAGATTTCTCCCCAAAAACAAATCAACAAATACATGTTTCTTTTTCTTACCATTCACTGGCTGTAAATTCTGGGAGAAAGTTCTGGTTGTTCATCCACTTCTGAAATTGTATCTTGATCCATAACTTGAGTTTTATGCGCACATCTCTTTTATAGTTAGTGCTTATTTATATGCAGACTGTTGGTCCCTCGCCTCTCAGGCAGAGGCACTCCAAATTTGAAAGAAACAGACCTAATTAATATCCTTCTATAACATGCTTGTTGTGGAAGGAGTTGGGGTGGGAGTAGGTTTATTCTTTGTTCTCTAAATGGTAGCCCCAGAATCCACACGGTGAGTAACAAGTCTTAAAATGGCTTTGGTTGAGATGCAGAAAAAGGTACAAATATTGCTGACACATATCAGAGGTCGTTAGAATATAGTATTTTATGTGTTACTGGTTGGTGATTTAGGCTCTAGTAAGAATGACACCCATGTGGCTAATGTCTATGACAAATGACAAAAACTCTGGTGATAGTACTAGCAAACAACAAAGAATGTAACAAATAGTCTCTAAGAAAACTACATTATACAAACATATCAACTCAATCAGGTTCAGGTAATAAATTCCAGATAAAACTGTAAACCCCTATCATTTAACACCAAATGTCAACAAAATCGCATTATACACACATATACAGAAAATCAATCAAATCTGCTCAGCTATTCATTAAGGCATTTAACCAGCTGTTTACCAGTGAGAACCATTATCATACACATTGGTGTACACTAAGAAAGGCTGAATGAACATATATGTTTGTGTTATCTATTCTTCAATACTAGTGCATCAGTAATAGTGAAAATGTAAATACTAGTGCATCAGTAACAGTGAAAATAAAAATACTAGTGCATCAGTAACAGTAAATAAAAATACTAGTGCATCGGTATTAGTGAAAATAAAAATACTAGTGCATCAGAATTAGTGAAAATAAAAATACTAGTGCATCAGAATTAGTGAAAATGAAAATACTAGTGCATCAGTAATAGTGAAAATGTTAAAACTAGTGCATTAGTAATAGTGAAAATGTTAATACTAGTGCATCAGTATTAGTGAAAATAAAAATACTAGTGCATCAGTAACAGTGAAAATAAAAATACTAGTGCATCAGTAACAGTGAAAATAAAAATACTAGTGCATCAGTAACAGTGAAAATAAAAATACTAGTGCATCAGTAATAGTGAAAATAAAACGAAGAGCTCTTTGGCTACCTTGAGGAACGCTGAGCATACGATGTTGACCCATAATTTTTATAGACTGTTTGGCGCCCAGTTGCAGATGTGGTCAGTTGCCGATGTGGTCAGTTGCCGATGTGGTCAGTTGCCGATGTGGTCAGTTGATGATGTGGTCAGTTGCTGATGTGGTCATTTGCCGATGTGGTCAGTTGCTGATGTGGTCATTTGCCGATGTGGTCAGTTGATGATGTGGTCATTTGCTGATGTGGTCAGTTGATGATGTGGTCAGTTGCCGATGTGGTCAGTTGCCGATGTGGTCAGTTGATGATGGGGTCAGTTGCCGATGTGGTCAGTTGCTGATGTTTTTTTTTTTTTATCGATCACCGGCTGTGAATTCCAGTGGAAGGTCCCGGTTAATCGTCCGCTTGGACTTTTGGCTTTCACCTGGACCTGATTTTTGCGTGTACAACCGTTTTTCATTTCCCTGCCTCGTGGGCAGCTGTACTCTGACTTCGAAGGAAGACGTCAGGGCCTATTTCTAGGGTGGACTGTGGCCATGTTTTGTGTGGGTCGAGGACGTTGCCTGATTTTGTGTGGTGTCCACTTTGTCTCCTTCACCGCAGGTATTGCCCCCGGAGTACCCCTTTGGGGCAGCCCCGCCATCCGATGGATGGTTGCTGTTGTGTGGTGTACCTCAGCGCTGAACAGGGGGTGACGACACTGAGGGTTAACTGAGGATGTACATGAATGGCCAGCCTATGGATGGTTGCTGTTGTGGTGAACCTCAGCGCGGTGACGACGACACTGAGGGTTAACCAAGGATGTACAAGGATGGCCAGCCTATGGATGGTTGCTGTTGTGGTGTACCTCAGCGCGGTGACGACAACACTGAGGGTTAACAGAGGATGTGCAGTGAACAATGTTCTCTTTACTCCGCAGTCTTTTAATCAAGGGTTGTAATTTTGGCTGTACGTTTGGCAAACCTACTCATGTTCCTAATGAGTTTTGATAACATTTTTCACCCAAGCGTTTGGGGGCGGGCTAATGAGAGCCACAAGGACACCTCACCTCTGGGGGCCGCCGAACTCCGAGATCACCTGACAGCTCTGTTAATGCTCATTTGAGACATTATCCGTGGCGCACGACGAGGACGTGCTGTAGGGGTCTTGCGTGAGGTTCCGTACAACCAGGATAGTAAAGGACTGGCGTCCGAGTGACGTGCGGAGTATCTCCTTATACACATCATGTTGGACTTAACTTCCCCTCACGCCTGTGACATAAATCACAGCGCCACAGTTGCTGATGTGATCAGTTGCTGATGTGGTCAGTTGCCGATGTGGTCAGTTGCCGATGTGGTCAATTGATGATGTGGTCAGTTGCTGATGTGGTTATTTGCAGATGTGGTCGACATGGTAAATCTGGAAGCCAAGATCAGCTATTTAAAAATATCTCTCGATTGAGACTCTATTGAGACGATATAATTAAGGTGTTTATTGTAGTAGTATGCAGTCATATAATACTGTCCTGATAGTAATGGATTAAAAGGAATGAGAGACACTTATAAATAAAGCTGTTGTACAAAGCAGAAAGAATGTTGAATTAAGAATCAACATCACTCGGGGCACGCCTATAAGTGCTCTGTCTCCATCTTTCCCAAAGTAGAAAGAAACAAAAATGAAAATGCTTCTAAAGAATAAGAATGTAAAAGTAATGGTGTTATCAGGCAAATGAATTGTGTCAAAAATGTACAGTAAAAGTCAATGGTATTATTATAGGGAAGGTATAGAAATTGATTTGCTTGGGTACATAGATAACACCACTAGTTAGTAGCACATAAATAAAGAACACAATATGACAAACATCCTTTTATAAAATGAACATCTTATGTTAAATGTCCATGACATTAGAAGGTAGAAAAGGTTGAGAAATATTAAATAGAAGACAGTTAAAAACACAACAAAAGAAACATTCTTTCATGTTTCAAAGAACCAGTTTTATTGATTGTGTACTGGGCAATTAGTAAACAGACAGTACAATTCTATGAAACTACAGAAATATGATTTTACAGAAGGCTGCTAAAAATTCCTTAGATATCCAAAAGTATTCAGAATGTTTTGAAAGAGATTGAAATTCAGAGGAATCATTGCAAAATCATAAAGATGCGATGCATAACTTTTTGGTCATATGAATTGGCAAAATTTGGAATATAATGTCACAACTGTCAGCGTCTGTGGCTTAGGCGCTGTGAATATCTTGGTTCTGTTTCACTGACGCAATGTTTAATTCATGAGTACAATTTTTGTGGAGATCCCTGGGGATCGTTGCTGGAGCTACAAAGTTTGTGCTTTGTGTAAAGCTCTCAGTAGGTGGCTGGTTGTTTGGTGGATAGAAATCGAGCCACATGGGGTAACCCAGGGCAGCGAAGTCGATCTTCTTAATTTTAACTTGAGAGAAATCAACATACAATGTTCAAAGTGAGGTTCTCAGGCCATTAACACCACCTACGATACATAGAAAGATATGGCCACCAAAGCAAATCTCATAAGAACTAGCAAAATGTGGACATTTGGGGACAAAGACATTTCAGCACCTCAATCGCACACTTAAAATACTGTGTGTCCATAAAGTCATGGTGAACTTTTGATCGGTCACAGGAAATTAACCAAACAAGATAGAAATGTGAAATCTTCACCAAACGAAAGGAAAAAACTCCAAGTTTCATACCTATTCAGCACAGTTCGTGATGTTGTTCATGATGTTGCGTCATCACCTGTGTGCGCACACGTTTGCACATCATACTACAAAACTTGAAGAGTTTTTCTTGTATTTGGTGCAGATTTCAAATTCTGTCTTTTTTTGTTTGCTTTCCTGTGACCAGTAAAACGTGCACCATGACTTTATGGAGTGTGTTATGCTTCTGGTTAGGTTAACTAATTTTTAAATTTAGTTTAAGCAGCATCCTTTTTGTTCTCCTTTCAATTTCCAAAAGTAGACAGTTTAATTTTCTTTCTGCTTCTATTTTTTGTCCTCATCCACCTCACAGGGGAGCCACTCTCACTTTCCCATCTTTACTTGTGGGCTTTGCTAATCGGGTGTATCAGTAAGGTCCTACACCTACATTAGCACATCTTCCAACCTGTGTGAGCCTATATAGAGCAAGCCTTTATAGAGCAACTCATGAATTCATTTCATTCTTTCAAAATCGAGGCTACTAAGTTGAGTTTCATGCATTTTATTTCATTATGCTTGCTCAGTTCATTTCATATTGTTCCATGTTGTAATGTAGTTGTTTCCTCGTTTGATTTTGTGTGTGTGTGTGTGTTTTGTTTCCTTATTTTGTCGTTGCTGATGGAAGCTCGTCTCTTCACCTTACTTTGTTTACTGTATTGTTATCGTGTAAATCGGACCCGCATCTGTTTTCCAGCTGTTTAGACTTATTTTCTTATGAATAAATTATAGTCCTCCTATTATTTAATGTTCTTTTCTCATATCTGCTTATCCCCAACTCATAAAGGTGTCACATTTATGCCTCAAAATTTTATATTTATCATTTTGATGATTGCTTTAAAAAAATGCTTTTTTTTTTTTTTAAACTCACCTTCTGACTTAGATTTTATATTCCTCTTATCTACTTTTTTCTCAATATATGGGTGCTGTGATGATGTACTGGCAAGATACTTGCCTGTCTATCTTAAAGTCTTGGGTTCGAATGTATGTCGGACATATTAACACAAACTGACCTTGGCTCCCAGTTTGCTCCACCTAAAATAGGTACCATGTAATAAATATCCTGCGAAATAAAAGATGGCTGGCACATCACTCATGGAGTTTCAATAAAAAATGTGAGTCAAATGCCTGATGCACCACTTTTGGGGAAAATATCCTGCACTTCACTTTTCCTGGTTACCGTGTATGCTTATCTTCTTCCTGATTCCTAGATTACATTCCTGCTAGTTTCTTTTTTCTTTCTAATCTTTGCTTATCTTCTAATGTGTGTGTCTGGGCTGTTTAAATGATGGCCAAAAGGCAAAATGGGCCCACAGAGACCTGGCAAGTGGCCTGCCTATCATAGCCAGTTGAATTAATTAATTTTTTTACACTGGGGCATGGGATTTGGGGCCATGACAATCCCCATTTTCAACCTTAAATGTTGAGTGTTGAATTAAGTGTCGACATCATAGCCCCTGGGACACCCCTATCAGTGCTCTGTCCCCATCTTCAGCAGCAAACGAAGAGTTCCAATTCTGATGACACCAATAACTGATTGTTTATCTGTCTCGCCCTTCCCTTGAGTGTTGAGCGCCGGCCAGATCCCCTGCTAACTCCTCGCAGCACCATTCTCCTCAGACCGTAATGATCTATTTGCGCTTCGGCACTGTTTACTCGCTTCCAGAGGACACTCACAAAGTCTGGCTTGTCATTCATGACTAAGTGGTGCAGAACCGGCCAGTCTATCTTGCCTGTTCATTTCCCAACACACCAGCATGACTTGGAGAGAATAACCAAATAATACTAACTACCCGGGACCTTGGAAGTGATGCTTTGCCACTCTGCACGGAGCATACCTGTCTCCACCATTCTCAACATGCTCTGTGAGTCAGTTACAATCACTGCACTTGTGTACAGCGGATTCTCAAGCCAGTGGAAGGCAGCAGTGACTGCCTCCACCTCCATTCTCAAACTAGACGTGATATATGCCAGGCTTTGTTGCACTAAGCGACGTCCATTCACTTTTGCTATAAACCCATTTCAACATTTTGCTTCCTGAGTAAACGTAGTTGAACAGCCCTACAGTATGTTGTATTACACATATCTGCTCTCTGTGATTTTAGTGTTTGTTTATCTTTTGACTCATTACACATATCTACTGTCTGTGATTTTAGTGTTTGTTTATCTTTTGACTCATTACACATATCTACTGTCTGTGATTTTAGTGTTTGTTTATCTTTTGACTCATGTGTTGTTTTCTTCGTCCTTTAAAAAAAAAAAGTACTGTATACCGGGAAGGCTAACAAATGCCTGAAAAAGTCAAATGTGGCAGCCTAAGGGCACATTTATTGCAGCCATACTGTAAACGAGACAACACAGTAACATTCTCAGATGAACATAGATATATACCTTTCCTCTGACTAATGTTAAAAGGCATGTTTTTATAAATTGAATGTCATTTGTTTCTAATGTATGATCATCTTTGGACTATAATATAATATTTCATTTATCTTGTTTCTTTCAGCTGTTTAAATATATGTATATATATATATATGGTTCTAATCACGTTGAGCGGCCCACAATGAGATTGACCTCCCTTCCCATTGATGCTTCAATCTGGTGTAGTGCTTGCACTATGCCGCAGGGGTGTATCCTAGGTCGCACATTTGTATGCAGTGTATAATAGAGGCTGCATACAGTCGTGGGACATAGGCTGGGGCTGTGGAGTAGGGGTTTGGGGTTAGGCGCAGTTCTACATGTTTTGGGACGGACCATTAAAAGCTCAAAGCATAGAAGACACAATATCGCCGGCCGCTGACAACAAGGAGTAAAATACGATTGGCTATGCCTGAAATCCCTGCGACATAGTGCAAGCTCTACACCAGATCGGGGCATTATTGGGAAGGATAGTCACTCGCATTGTGGGCCGCTTATCGCGTAATGTACTGTGTATATATATATATATATATGTGTGTATACATGTACATACATGCACTTCTGGCTTGTTTGCTAAATGTCTCTTTTTTATATCTACTGTTTTTTATCCCAGTATGTCCACTATGAGATTGATTACCCAAAGAAATTGCCATCTGCTGAATTACTAAGGAAAGAGGCATTACTAGGCAAGCTGCCATCAGAGATAGGAGATGATGGTAGCGTACAGATGTACCCACCACAGGTAGGGTTTTTTCTTACCAAAACTCTACTGGTGACATTATTAGAGAAATAAAAAGTCACAGAGACATTGAGACTAGAGATGTTATGTTCATGGAATTAGATAGCAGAAAATCGAGATACCAAAGGAATTATACTGTCAGATTGTCAGTCAGTACTGCAGAAGGTTCACAATGGATAAATGTGGCATGAAGACATCAGCGTTACAGAGACTCTCGTGGATATATTGTCTGGGCAGTGCTGGAGTGCTAGGGAATGAAAGAGCTGATTTTGTGATTTCTTTTTCTACAAAAGCAGTAGCTACGGGAACACTCATACTGGACAAAGGAAACATTTGGACGATCATTTCTGAACAAATACTGATAGAAGACAGGAGATTGGATGAAGGAACGAACAAACTTTATTTTCAAAGGGTCACAAATTAGGCACACAGGCCTGTCTTACATTCAGCCCTTCCAAACACCCATCTTTCACATGGCAGTTGTATTTCATCAGTAAAGCTTGTTATGTTCATGTAATAATATACATATTCTAAATATCAAGTCAAAAACAAAAGCATGGGTGGTAAAATATGTGCACTCGCTCGCGTGCGAACACACACACCTACAAACACACGCAAACCCATTCACTCACTTACACACACACACACACACATAGGCACCCAGTACACACATACATCCACATGCATGCAAACATGCACACACACACATACGTACATGCGTACGTATACACACACTACATACACACATACTTACATACATACACACACACACTCAAACACACAGTCACCCACACAGACACACACTCTAAAACACACGCATACAACCCAGACACATACAGACACACAGCTATACACACACACACGTAGCCGCACAAAAAGACACATACAAACATGCACACAGACACACATACACACACAGCCACAGGTACACACATACACACACGCAGGCAGGGAAATACACAGACACACACATAGATATACGCAACACTCACACATACACAGATACAAACACAGGAAGAGAAAGTTAGTTACGTATCCTTTACAGGATGTTGCAGAACCAACTCCAGCATTCTTTGGCTGTTGTGGTTTTTCTAGGCAATTTTGCCTTCAGTAGTTTGCCATTGCTTTTTTGAACGGTCAGCTCTCGGTGCCACTGTTGAAACCAATGCAAGACAAATCGTCCGCAGCTAGTATAGAACCTGGCACCCTGGCAATACAAAATGCGCTCACTGACGGAGCAACAGATGCCGACGGAGGAAGAGAACAAGTGTATAATCAGTATGCTACAGGAACAGTTATAAACAGGGGGAGGGAGAAACTCTGGCGGCCATCGAAACATTGTATGTAATGAAGAGACAGAGAGTGTATTGATCAGCTCTCATAGATAAAAGGACATACTAGACAACATAACAATTAAAAGCTATAGTTATTATGCTGGGAATCGAACCTGTCACCTCCAGATGATGTGTGCACTTCACCATGGAAACAAGTGTACTAAGATATATGACCAGCTAAGCATGACCAACTAGGATTTCAAGCTGTACAATAGACAGCCAATGAAGACACCTTTTTTATGGATTTAGGTACAGTTAGCATCTACATCTTTAGACATTTGCTAGGGAAGGTGGAGAATCTGTAGTTATGCCCAGTGTGCTTTAATGGCCATTCCTAAATAAATAATGGAAGGGTGATTTAGATAGCTATAAATTGTGTTCATTACCCTTGTGGTTAGTTATATATGAATTTTTTAAATTTTTTATTTTTATTATATATGAATTTACAATGTGTTTTCAGGGAATGAAAAGTTAAAATAAAATAGTAATTTTTCTCTCCACAGTGGATCCAGTGTGACCTGCGATATTTTGACATGTCAACATTAGGTAAATGTGCCGTTGTTATGGCAGACCCACCCTGGGATATTCACATGGAGCTGCCTTATGGAACCATGGGTGACAATGAGATGAGGGGACTGGACATTCCTAAACTTCAGGATGAGGGATTCATATTTCTGTGGGTCACAGGAAGGTAAAATATTACACCTGTCATTATAACTGATAATAAATTAAAATTTAGAAAAACAGAAGTAATGGTTATTACAAAGGAAACTGACCCTCCAGAATGCAGCATAAAAGTAAATGGGACAAAACTCAAGCAAGTTGATATGTTTAAATACTTAGGTACTCTGATAACAATAGATGGAAGATGTATTAAAGAAGTTAAGTGTAGAATACTTCAAGCAAAGGTAGCATTTTACAAAATGAAGAATATTTTATGTAATCTTTTTGTCAATTGAGACGAGAAAAAGAATTCTTACAAGCTATGTAAATCCTATCTTGAAATATGGAAGTTAATCAAAGGTTGGTTAGGGAACAATTATTTGGAAGCTGTGGAGATTTGGTTTTATAGACGGATGATGAGAATACCCTCGACAGATAAAAAGAGTAATGAAGACATCTTGAAGGAAACTGACTCACGAAGAGAGTGGATTGCCCACATCAGGGGGAGACAATCTACATTCTATGGTCATGTGATTAGAAGGAGAACACTGGAGTACATCGTGACGGTAGGAAAGTTGGAAGTGATGAGAGGCAGAGGGAGACAAAGAGAAAAGATGCTAGACAGTCTGACATCATGGCAAGGAAGATCATCTGTATCAGAGATGATTGAATGTTCGTGAGACAGAAGGTTGTGGTTAGACATGACTACCGACACCACATGGCATGGACTTTAAGAAGAAGTTATAATTATTTCTTAAACAAGATTCGCTTATCTTATGTAGCTACTTTTTACATAAAAAGTTATGGTAAAATCGGGTACATTATATGATGTTAGCCCCATATTTTATTGACCAATATTTTGATTAGGTAAATTATCTGATGACCACTTTTACTTCCCATAATATTTCCTGGTATCCATTTATTTTGACTTGGTCTTGGGGTTTTCTGTGGTGAAGCGGTTAAGCTTTTTACTTCATCCTGTGAGGACATGGGCTTGTTTCATAGAAGTTGCACCAAGTCAGTTTAAGGTAGCTATGCAGTGGGTACCATCCCACTGTAGAGTTTCCGAAAATTAAAGAGCTGATAAACTAGCTAAGGAAGGTGCAAATGAAGAACAACCTGACGTAAAAGTCTCTTATCAGCAAAAGAAGACAGTAATCAAATCAATCAGAAAACCACCAAAACTGACACAAGACGATTACCATTTCACGGAAAGATCAGAACAAGTCATTATTCTACGCCTTAGAGCACGACACAGTTGACTTCGCAGCCACATGTGCACAAAATTTTTAATCGGCGAATCAGCCGTGTGCACATTAGGACTGGCACCTGAGACAACAGATCATGTCCTCCAAGACTTCCTTAATACAACATATCAAGGCAAAACTTTTGGTTAAGAGAAACATCAGTGCAAGTCAAACTTTACGGGTTGCTGAGAGAATTACAAACGAGGGAAATATATACTAGAGACAACATTGCAGATATAGATAATCTATTTCAAAGCGAACAAAAGAAGAAGAAGAAGTTTCATACACATGTTTCATTCAGTTCACGAGTCCAGTTTTCAGTGGAGAACCTGGGGGAGGGGTAGCATTGCAGTGTCTTTGCTGTGCATCACGCTCTCATCAGGGAGCTAACCATTCTGTAGAGAGAGGCAGGGCCGTATGGGATATAACTCAGTGCAGTGAAGGTAGTCCTCTCAAACTTGGTTTAATTTCTTTGGGGGTTAGTCATAGGTGCTTTCTTTTCCCCAAACTTTTTCAGTATAGCCTTTTTTTTTCTGGGGTTTGGAATTAATTAATTAGGAGCTGAATAAATTTTTTTTTACTGTAACCTGACAAAGCTAAAGCCATCCTGAAGAAAAAGTATTAGCTGTATACTAGCATAGAATTAATCCAAACTATTTAAGAATAAGTATTGAAACAAAAAATATTACAATGACACCACATTCAAAGATATTAGACACACCTGAAAATTGTTGGCAGTCAAGCATAAGTTAAATGACATTTGCAGCGTCGTCAACAAATAATTACTTTTTCCTTGAGGACATACATTTGGCAGTTCTAGACAAACCTGCGGGGAAAGGGGGGGGGGGGGGGGTAGCACTTGTAGATGATAGAGCAGAGATAATACAGTAATGAGGCCAAGCAGTTTCCCATAAAACTAACCGCAGATGTCATCCTGGTCAACAAAGGCTTGAAGATCTGGAATGTTTCAGCCAAAAAGTGCAAATATTGTTGTCAGCTTTCCTGCACATCCTGCAGTTGTATCTGGACACATCTTCGACTGACAACTCAAGAAGAACAGTTCAGCAAATTGCTGAGCTCCTATAGTTTTACCTGCCAAAATTTTTTTTTTAGTCTTTCAGTCTTGCAAGAATAAACAGTAGGCACAATACATATAGTGGAAACAATATTCCCTCTATTGAAAGAAAAGAAAATAAGTAGTTCTATAAAGAAAATAAGTTCTATTCACACCTATGATGCTTTGGGCATATATTCTTCTTCTTCTTCACTTCCTCTTTTACCGATGTGGGTGTCGAGGGAGATATAAGGTTCTGTTTCTGGCTTTTCTGGCCGGCTCGACCATAGGCACATCCTGCTGTTGTAGAGCTTCTCTGATGTTATCCTTCCATATTGTTCTTGGTCTACCTCCTGCTCTACGATCTTCTTCTCTTTCCATGTATGCTTTGTATGGTATGGTGTCACAAGGCATTCTCTGTAATTGGGCAAACTATTTCACTTGCTGTCTTTGTATGTAATTTAGAATTGGTTCTGTGCCTACTTTTTCTCTTATGATCTCATTCCTGATCTTATCTCTTATGGTCACTCCTACAGCCCTTCTCAGACATCTCATTTCCATGGTCACTAATTTTCTTTTATGGTTTGTTGTGAGCGACCATGTCTGGCACTGGTAGCACAGAGTTGTAATAAATATGCTTTGAATAAGATGTCTTTCATTGTGTTTTCTGTAGCGATAATAAATCCATTGCCGGCTTGCTAGGCCTGTCGCAACTTCACCAGAGCCCCGTTGGCCAGAACGTTTCGGGGTGACCCGGGCATATATTGTAAGACCTATATTTGTACTCACTTGTTGCACTCAGAGGGTGAAATGGTCAAGAACACGTCGGTTGCTTCACTTCCCAAGACTTTACCTGGTAGCCATTTTAGGCTGTGTCAATCCGAAAGCCAAGGTCTGTTTTTAAAACAAACTCCATCTCATCGTAGATTTGAACCCTTGATGTTAAGACCAGTAGGGCAACGTCCGTCAACTATGCTACCGCAACTGCCTCCTTCTTTAATACTGTACAATAGTTATTATATACTGTTACTATGTTATATACAGTTACTAACTCTGTTATATACTGTTACTAACTGTTATATACTGTTGCTAACTTTGTGCTTTCAATGCCAAGCATGGACAGTCCTTAAAAAAAATGCAAAATTACATGTTAGGTGAGACGTGTAAGAAATGAAAAAAAGGGGGGGGGGGGAGGTTTAGACAAGAAGAGACAGAGTCAACAAAGTGGAACAAAACAAAAACAGTGGTAGGTTCAGTACTGGTAAATGATTTCACAGAACATCAAAGAATCAAATGGTTTGGTTATCTGGTCAGAATGAAACAAATCAGCCAGCAGCTAGAGCGAACCACAGGCTGAACTTCAAATTATGAATGTTGTAATTTTTTTATTTATAAACACAGGGCTATGGAGTTAGGCAGAGAATGTCTGGAGCTTTGGGGGTAAGAAAATACATTATCTTATGATATAAATATAATTTGGTTTTCTGATTATTTTTTTGTTTGGTTTTTTGGTTAATCTTATTCTCAACTTAATAATTTTTTTGTATTATATAACTTTATGTTTTTATATCTTTTATTATGAGACCTTTGTTCACTATTTTTGCTTCATATTTTCTGCTATAAGCCTTATTTTTAAAGTTTATATCTAATATTAAAAGACTTATTTTTGTTCTGTAGTGTTCAGTATGCGTATTCTGTTTTCTGCCATTACATTGCCTAGTTTGAAGTGGGAAGACATAGTACAGTGGTTAGATCCTGGCTTGAAGGTATTTTGGGGTTAGCTTGACTCCCAACCTGACACACCCGAAAGTAGGTACCAGGAAATGAATTGGGATGTAAAGGTGGCTCCTCATGTGGGTTCAGGGGACCCATTGTGGAGTTGAGATGGGAGGGAGAAACGATCCACTGCTTCCATAACATGAATATCATTAGAGTTGACTAATTTTGGGTTTCTTTCAAACTCGAAATGCATCTGCTTTGAGAGGCAAGGAACCAAAAGTCTGCATACAAATAAGCCAGATTTGTAAAACGGATGTACACGCAAAACTGAAGTGGACGAACAACCAGAAATATCTGCAGCCAGAAGAACTAAAGGAGCCTGGTGTGATGTTGACCTCATCATCCACCAAATGCCCACTGGTCTATAAACAGTGTGGGTCTTGCACCATGTGCACAATGCACCCAGAAGTCTGCTGTTTGTCAGCACCCCCTGAATGCTCATTGGTCTAATAAACAGTGTGTATCCTGCATCATATGTCTGATGCACCATGGTGTAAAAGTCTGCTTTTTGTCAGCACCCCCTGAATGCTCATTGGTCTAATAAACAGTGTGTATCCTGCATCATATGTCTGATGCACCACGGCGTAAAAGTCTGCTTTTTGCCACCTGGAGGTCAGTGTTTGATGCTGTCTCTAAAGGACAGGACAGCTGTATTTTACACTCCTGCAGCGAGCAGACCAACTGGTAAGCAATGCACAAATGCATTCGGGAAGAAGCATGGATTGAGCAGATATCATACAGCACTGTACGGACTGGGCTAGTGGATAATGACAATTCTCTGACACTAACATGATTGCCTGACCTGGGAGTAAAGCCTGGTTAAGCATGTCTATGCTGCCTTCATGGCTGAGATAGGAGGCAAATTATGACCAATTATTTATAGGAACAATCAGTAGGAGTACCTTGGAGTGGCTGCTGTATCGGAGTACTGAGCATGCATGGGAACGCTCAGTAACATTGATTGTGAGAACATAATATGTTTAACGCCTATGAAAAGGTAAATCAGGCTAATTTACACAAATGTTACAAAAAGTAGTCTATTTTTATTAGGAAGTTTGCTCAATAATTTAATTGTCAGTTTGGTTAATGGTAATTTTAAAATCAACTTTATAGCACTCTTGCCAAACCATAGGAGCCCGTTCAGTAGACATTGCAAGGTAGCATACGAGTCGTCCCCTTTGTGGGATGTAATTTTTTTTTTATTTTGAAGTCCCACCTCGGTTTGTGCCGGGGGCCCTAAATATGGCCTAACGGCTGAATGGGGTTTCCGGGACCTCTCCACGGGTGATCCTTTTCCACATGGTGGCACTTTGTGTCACCGGGTGTTTATCATTTGTGTGATGTCCTGGTGGTGTACAGCTTACCTACTTACTTACTTACTTACATTGCAAGGTAATCCAGTCTTTAGTCAGTTTACTTGATTTCTGAAGTTTTACTGGGTTTTTTCTTTCAGATATAAAGTATAGTTTTCTTATTTCAGGTATAAGCGAGTGGATGAAATTATCTGGGTCAAGACAAACCAGCTTCAGAGAATCATCAGGACAGGCAGGACAGGGCACTGGATTAATCATGGCAAAGAACATTGCTTGGTAAGTGAACAAGAATGGTAATGTTCATCCCAGAGTGGTTGGGGGGGGGGGGGGGGGGGGGGGGGTGGGGGGGGGGGGGGGGGGGGGATTAAAACCCAATGATCCAATAGCAGGCATACTGTAGAAGACTAATTAAAGGTGACCTGAAACTTGATGTATTGGGTCAGTAGGCACAGATTCTTCTTCTTCTTCTTCGTGTCCACCAGCTGTAAACTCTGGCAGAAAGTTCTGGTTGTTCATCCACTTTTGGACTGCAGCCCTGTTCCAGAACCTGAGTTGTGTGTGCATCCGTTTAACAGGTCTGACTCATTTGTATGCAGACTGCTGGTTCCTTGCCTCTCAGGCAGATACACTCTGACTTCAAAAGAAGCTCCCAATTCGTCGACTCTTACGACATGCGTTTGGGTATGCTGTAGGTCTATTCTTGTTTTCCCTATTATAGGGCCCCATAACCCACACGGGGAGGCACAGATTTTTTTCAGCTTAGCTGTCAACCACAACACAGTGTGTTTGTCAACCTTGCTGTATGTAAACCATAACACTTTATACTAACTATCCTTTTAAATATGAATGAAGAAGTTAATATTCATGGCAGATATTGTTGGTTCTTCTTTTGGCTTCTTGTCTTCATCCCTCCAAATATGTGTGTGTTCTCAGCCAGTTGTGCCAAGTAGTCATGCGCTTTGCTAATGCATGCAGCTTGCCCTAAGCTCCTCCTACCTTTTTTTTTGTTCAGAAATTAAATTCTCTTCTGCAAATTTTTATGGTTTCCTTTTATTTCTTTGGGCCCTGTAGATTAATTGTGTGTGTGTGTGACTCTGTGGTGTCAGTTTTAACTCAACTTAGCTCATTTATTTCTATTTGTTTTCTATGTCTTTGGAATACAAGTCAAGTAAATAAAAAGTAAAGGACCCTTTTCCACGCCTTTAGGCATATAGGGCTAGACCTATATTTTTTTAGATCAATCGCCACAAGATGGGTGATTTGGTCAGCATCGTGCCTGCCGCCTTTACTTCCCATAACTGGACCTGGGACCCACTCAAGGCTGGGTCTACCTGGGAGCCAGAGTCGTTTTTGAGAAAAAGTCCAGCTCTGCCAGGGAGCGAACCCACTACCCTCTGATCCGCAGGCGAGCATCTAGCCGCTACACCACAGCGACTCACCTTTTCAATACAGGTATCAATTTATTGACACTGGAGCTCTTGTATCTGTATTTGTTTATAGGTTGGTGTGAAAGGGAACCCTAAAGGAGTCAACAAAGGAATGGATTGCGATGTCATTGTTGCAGAGGTATGGACATTCACAGTTTCATGCTACAATACCATATACAACTTGCTGTTAGTTTTTTTTTACAGCGTGCCTCGTTTTATTTTACAGGGTGAATGGTTTTATTTTTTTAGGGTACATTGTTTTATTTTACAGGGGGAATGGTTTTATTTTACAGGGTGCCTGGTTTTATTTTACTGGGTGAATGGTTTTATTTTACAGGGTGCATGGTTTTTTTTACAGGGTGAATGCTTTTATTTTACATGGTGCATGGTTTTATTTTACAGGGTGCATGGTTTTATTTTACAGGGTGCATGGTTTCGTTTTACAGGGTGCATGGTTTTATTTTTCAAGGTGAATGGCTTTATTTTTACAGGGTGCATGATTTTATTTTACAGGGTGCATGGTTTTATTTTACAGGGTGCATGGTTTTATTTTACAGGGTGAATGGTTTTATTTTGTATGGTACATAACACCATTCTTCTAACAAATGTTATGTCATATAATCACATACTGTGGAACTCTAATATTCATATATAATTTGTGTTTGTAAATGATAGGTTCGGGCAACCAGTCATAAGCCTGATGAGATCTATGGAATAATTGAGAGACTGTCGCCAGGTACAAGGAAGGTGGAGCTGTTTGGTCGTCCACACAATGTGCAACCAAACTGGTAAGTTTGATTGTGTTTTCTTTAGTTGAGGGGGTATGAGAACTGTTTGATTTTAATTTGTTATGCTAATTGGCAAATCATTTGATTGAGAAAATGGTAGCATGTAAATTTGTTTAAGTGGATGTCAAAGTTTATGGAAGTCCTGCGTACGACAGTAGGCTACTTCATAACCATAGGGTGCCCTAATATCACTGTATTACATAGTTATGTTGAATTGAGAATTGACATTACAGCACTTGGGACACTCCTATAGGTACTCTGTCAATATCTTTAGCAGCAAGTGAAGAGTTGCAGTTCCGATGGGACCAGTTACTGTCTGATTGTAATTCTATCTTGCCTTTCCCTTGAGTGTTGAGCATAGATCAGATTCTCTGGTAACTCTCTGCACCGCCATTTTCCTCAGACCATAATGATCTATGTGTCTTCTTCTTCTTCTTCTTCGATCATTCTGTCAGAAAACTTATATCAGGAGGCCGGTAGCCTTTATGAAAGCTACTCTGCACTGTTAAAAGATTCTTACTAATAAGAAAATTTCAACTGCCGAGACATAAGAACGGTTTACTTTGCCGACATTGTGCTACCAGTGCCAAACATAGACCCTTATAACAACTAATGAGCGGAAGATCATAACAACAGAGATGAGATGTCTTAGGAGAGCTGCCAGTGTGACAAGAAGAGATAAAATCAGGACTAAAGAAATTAGAAGGAGACTAGGACTTGAACCAGTCAAACAAATCATTAAACAACAACAAATGAGATGGTTTAGCCATCCTGTCGAGAATGCCCTGGTACCAGCTGCCACATAGAGCCACGCTGAAGAAATTAAATGAACACAGAGCAAGGGGAAGACCATGCAAGAGATGGAGCGACATCATCAGGAGCAACCTAACAGAAATGAACACCAACTTATACAATGCATTAGAAAAAGCGCAGAAGCTATCCTTACATCTCCCCCCAACACCTCGCTGAGGTAAATGGTGGCATAGATAAAATACAATTGCTCTGTGAAAGATATTTGGGTGGACCAAATGTAAAATGGGCCTGCACGCTGAATTTTACATTCTTTGAAAATGAAGCTTGTAACATTCTGAATATTAATTACTGCATTGTTCCACTTTCCATCCTATGTCTTTGTTTCCCACTTTGTTATGTCTTGAGACACTATTTTTCTTTCTAGATCTTTCAAATTTCCATATTGATTTGTAATTGTTTTTGTCTTTAGATAATGTTGTAGAAACGTAATCACTGGCTTATAGCTGTTTTTATTTTGTGTTCATCTGTAGCTTTTAACTTGCTTTTATCATGAATGTGTGTGCATGCATGTGTGAGAGGGAGAGCAAGATTCTGTATTTGATTTGTTTTTAGAGATTTGTCGGTTTCTTAATAAAACATTTAGTCAGTTATATTTCTGAATTTTTGTTTAACGTATGCTAGACGCTCGCCTGTGGATCAGAAGGTCGTGGGCTCGCTCCCTGGGGGAGCCTGACTTTTTTTCAAAAAAGACCTTGGCTCCCAGGTTGACCAAACCTTGAGTGGTACCGGGTGCAGTCACGGGAAGTAATGGCAATCACCATGAGCTGACATCATCCCCATCTTGTGCCGATTGGTCTATAAAATATAGGTCTAGCCCTATCTGCCAAATACGACTAAAGGTGTGGAAAAGGGTCCTTTACTTCACTAAACATATGCATGCAGATTTCCTAATTAATACACTTTTGTTTCTTCTAGGATAACACTTGGCAATCAGGTGGAAGGAGTTAGGCTCAAGGATCCTGATATTGTCAAACTATTTCGGGAGAAGTATCCTGATGGAAACTGCATGGGTCCACCCAAACCCAGATAGACAACCAGTTTAATTTACATATATTTTGATTATATGAGTTTCGGTGGTGTCAGAGGCAGTTGACTGCAATGGATTTCCAGCATTCTGATCTTTCCATGATGGCACAATCTGACATTGTCCAGTCCACATTTTTTATTTTCTTTCTATTTTGTGTCATTGTCTTTGTCTCTGTTTGATTCATAACCATAGCTCTTGACAGTTATTAGATATTGGCTTGCTGCTTGGGGTAGGGGATTGATATGGGGTTAGAGACAGTAAAACAGGTAATGGAGCATTCTCTCTTCCCCGTAGTCTCCATCTATCTCTCTTTCATAGTTTTTTTAACAAATTTATGCAGGATATAATCTCTTTACAGATTTTTTAAATTTCTTTAAATTTGCAACTGATTTGTGTGTGTGTGTGCTGTATAACCCATTTCTTCTTTTTCTTCTTCACCGGCTGTAAACTCTGGCGGAAAGTTCTGGTTGTTCGTCCACTTCTGGACTGCAGTCCTGTTCCAGAACCTGAGTGTTGCGTTTGCATCCATTTGACCAATCTGTATGCAGACTGTTGGTTCCTTGCCTCTCAGGCAGATGCACTCCGACTTCAAAGGAAGCTCCCAATTAGGCGACTCTTACGACATGCTTTTGAGTAGGCAATGGGTCTATTCTTGTTTTCCCATAGTAGGGCCCCGGAACCCACAAGGGGGACCCATTTATTAACTTGTAAGGTTTATATTTCATTAGGTCACTCAGTCTAGAGACTGTGGGTTAAGTCATCCATTCATATGCCTTTTTGTTGCTTATTGGTCAGTGACCAAATACCACTGCATATCTTTATGTTCCAATTTGTGTTTCAGGAAATGCTGACACATCTATATTGTTAACAGTTGACTTCTATGTCTTTGTGACTAAGATTTGCTTACCCATCAATATTTTCAACTGTTGACATTTTTTTTTTTTCCCTAAATTTTAAGTTCTTCGAATGTCCATTGCCTGTGTTGTACCACACATACTGTTGTATTAATTAAGAGGCAGTGTTCCAACACAAAACTCAATAAAAATGTGTTAACAAAAGATGTTGAAATAATTATTGTTTGAATTAGGTTTTCTTGACTGTTCCTAAAGAGCCAGATGTATTTGTTTTGTTTATTTTATTTTAGGATAATCCATGTTAAGCATGTCAACCTTTTTCCTTCGAAAACCTAGCGAGGGGGGGGAAGGGGGTGGGGAGTGGCAGACAAAGCACAGCACCCAGTACAGTGAAAACTCAATCAATGAATTTAATCCATTCCGTGACTGAGCTCGTACGTTATTGAGGACACTGGCTCTGCTTTTTTTTTTTTTCAGGCAGCGTAAAAACTGGGTTTCTTCCAAACATCGTGCTACAGGCCATCATCATCAAGTGCCTTGTTGAGTGGCAGACCTTTCGAATCCAGAATTACCTGTAACCTAAAATAAATAACACTCTTATAAAATCTATATTGATACTAAAAGGAAAGAAAAGATGAAGAGATGCATGAATAACAACCTCAGAGAGTGCAAACTGTATAGTCAACTCTTTCAGTCTCAAGCAATGCCAAGTGTGTGAATAAATTTACTCCTTGATTCCTTTCCGTAGCATAAATATGCTCTCTTACCTTTACATTTGGTCAGAAGAGTCTAGAGCAGGGCTATTCAACTGCTGGCCCGTAGATCATCGCTGGTTGAGGTTTGAGTTTTGAACAATGGATCAACATCATGGCACACCGATAGTAACCCATAAGTGCTCTGTTCTTCTAACTCACATCTGAGTCTGAAGAAGCTCAGCACAGTGCAAAGGCTCTGTACCACTGATGAGGATCCTGAAATACTTTGGGTAGATTTTTAACTCAAAATGTTGCCCGGGCAGCGCCGTTATGCTACTCTTTTCGATTTCCAACTGCCAAGGGATTTTTACGTGCGCAACGATGCACGCGGGCAAATGATTTCACTACCCAGAAACCAGGGGGGAATTACTAGAAGTCCAAGTGAGAAAATCCCAGCCCTTACCGGGAATTCTATCCAGAACCTCTAGCACTCAAGGTGGACACGGTGCCTTGAGACCACGCAGCCTCCTAGACTCAATTTAACCGACCAGTCAGTCCTCGATGAGTGATGTGGTCAGCATCATACCAGCCACCTTTACTTTCCAGAAAATTATCTTGTAACCATTTTTTAGGTTTGGTCGACCTCGGAGCCAAGGTCATTATTCCCCTTATAATCTGCAGGGAATAGATTTTAACCCAGGATTTTTGGGCTGATAGGAAACAAAATTTCAAGGTGAATAATAAAAAAAAAAAAACGGGTGCAAAACAAAATTACAGTTGAACAACACAAGTAAAATGTTTAAATAAACATAACTAATTTTTTTTTAAATTTGTTTATTGTAAAAAAGTTGTAAAAGTTAATATGGGTAAGACGTAGTTTCAACATCAACATGGCTGGGTTGTATTTTAAAAAATAGTAACTTTAGGGGTGGGCTTTCGAAAGGAAAGCACAATGTCTTTAAAAAAACAACCAGGGTAACAATAAAATCATTACATAAGAAAATTATACATTTGAAGTGCTCAAATATGGTTAACAAAAACAAACAGGGAACTGTGGCAGTGGCAAGAAGTTAGCCTGCCGTCGTGAAGGTCTGATGTTCAAATCTGCATCGAAGGGGATATTTTCAAAACTGACCTTGGTTCCCAGGTTGTTGACACAGCCTAAAAAAGGGATCGCTGGAAATGTTGAGTGAAGTAAAGGCGGCCGACATGATATTGGGTCTATATAAAAAGAGGTTAAGCATCATATGCCTCATGCAGTCAAAGGGGTCCTTCACTTTACTGTTTACAACACACACACACACAAATAAAATGGTGCCCAGAACAATGGCCTCTATAAGAGTAGGCAATTTAAGGCCTATACAAATGTGATTACAGTTTTATATTCACACAGAGCTATTTGTCAGCATCTGTGGCTTAGGCGTTCTGAACGCGCTACGTTCGATCCCAGCTGCAGGCAATCTGTCAGAAGCCCATCTTGTGACAGTTTTGACACTGACATCGGGAGCCAACTGTTCAGTAAGCAATAGCAAACTATTGTACGTAAATTTGCCTAGAAAAACTCTAACAGCCATACAGAAAATGCTGGGGTTGGTTCTGCAACATCCTTTAACTCTTTGAGTCCCAAGAAACACATCATACATTCATAGGTTACTGCCTAGAAGCCCAATGAACGCATGATGCGCCGATTTTACGTCTCTCTTGACTACCCCTTGGGCCTGTGATGCTGAACCCTCTGGGACTCAAAGAGTTAAAGGATACGCAACTAACTGACAGCTGATTATGGACAAGAGAATTGAATTCTTTTTTTTTTTAATTTATTGTCCTATTGTGCCCTTTTATATGTCAAGCTCACATTCTATTTCTCTATTCTGACCTGTCCTTTGCAATCGCTTTGATATCATAGATGTAATCCAATCCAGGGAGTCACTGTTGCAGAGCAGCTAGATTCCCGCCGCAGATCGGAAGGTTGTGGGTTTTGCTCCCTTGCGGAGCCGGACTTCTTTAAAAAATGACCTTTTGCTCCCAGGTCGGCCCAGCCTTGAGTGGGTACCCAGTGCAGTCCCAGGAAGATTCTGACCGCATCACCCATCTTGTACCGATTGGTCTTTTAAAATATAGGTCTATCCCTATATGCCCTATACGCCTAAAGGCGTGGAAAAGGGTTTACTTTTTACTTATTAATCCAATCTAGCATCTAATCATTTGCTTTAGGGTTGCTTTTTGACTTCCACATTTCCTGAATCCCTCTATCTCCCATTTCATTGCCTGATTGGTGGTTTCTTTTCATATGTTCTTAGAAAATGTCCAATATAGTGTCAACTTCTCTGTCTTATAACTTGTGTTAAAAGTAATTGTCCAGACATTTCTCTTGTCATCTCTAATTAGTGTTATTTTTGTTTTTCATCATTTTCTATGACATTTGTTTTCATATGCACTTAACTTACAGTTAATTATTTTCACTGGAAACTGTGCCATATGTATGTGTCTTATTAAATTTATGTTGAGGTTTGTGAACAAAGTAAATTATCTACAGGAATTGCTTGAATCTGACATTTGATAATGTGCATAATAAGTTAAGATGTCAGAAATATCTGCTTGAATTAAACTGGTGGAGGTGTAATCAAGCAAAAGCAGATCCAACTTCCTAGCAAACAGGTCACCACATAGTTGCTCTGTTCCTGACCACATAGTTGCTCCGTTCCTGACCACATAGTTGCTCTGTTCCTAACCACATAGTTGCTCTGTTCCTGACCACATAGTTGCTCAGTTCCTGACCACATAGTTGCTCTGTTCCTAACCACATAGTTGCTCTGTTCCTAACCACATAGTTGCTCTGTTCCTGACCACATAGTTGCTCTGTTCCTAACCACATAGTTGCTCTGTTCCTGACCACATAGTTGCTCTGTTCCTGACCACATAGTTGCTCTGTTCCTAACCACATAGTTGCTCTGTTCCTAACCACATAGTTGCTCTGTTCCTGACCACATAGTTGCTCTGTTCCTAACCACATAGTTGCTCTGTTCCTGACCACATAGTTGCTCCGTTCCTGACCACATAGTTGCTCTGTTCCTAACCACATAGTTGCTCTGTTTCTGACCACATAGTTGCTCCGTTCCTGACCACATAGTTGCTCTGTTCCTGACCACATAGTTGCTCCGTTCCTGACCACATAGTTGCTCTGTTCCTGACCACATAGTTGCTCTGTTCCTAACCACATAGTTGCTCTGTTCCTGACCACATAGTTGCTCTGTTCCTGACCACATAGTTGCTATGTTCCTGGCCACATAGTTGCTCTGTTCCTGACCACATAGTTGCTCTGTTCCTGACCACATAGTTGCTATGTTCCTGGCCACATAGTTGCTCCGTTCCTGACCACATAGTTGCTCCGTTCCTGACCACATAGTTGCTCTGTTCCTGACCATATAGTTGCTCTGTTCCTGACTACATAGTTGCTCTGTTCCTGACCACATAGTTGCTCTGTTCCTGACCACATAGTTGCTCTGTTCCTGACCACATAGTTGCTCTGTTTCTGACCACATAGTTTCTCTGTTCCTGACCACATAGTTGCTCCGTTCCTGACCACATAGTTGCTCTGTTCCTGACCACATAGTTGATCTGTTCCTGACCACATAGTTGCTCTGTTCCTGACCACATAGTTGCTCCGTTCCTGACCACATAGTTGCTCTGTTCCTGACCACATAGTTGCTCTGTTCCTGACCACATAGTTGCTCTGTTCCTGACCACATAGTTGCTCTGTTCCTGACCACATAGTTGCTCCGTTCCTGACCACATAGTTGCTTCGTTCCTATGCCAGTGAAATCACATAGAATGTCCATCACTGTCCCTTGTTTTTGTTTTTTTTAAATGGACACAGACTGCAGTTTCAGCAAAGCCAATAGCAGACACATGCATCAGATGCATAAGGCAGCTGTCAGAACACAAACAGTCTGAAACTATAAATATAAGACATGAAAAAGTCAGGATTTTAACAGCAACTGGTTGATCCGTTTTGACTGTGCTGCCCACTATTGACGTAAATGCTGTGTTCAAGCCAGGAGTTATCTTTTTCGTATGATGCCTTTTTGTGACGAGAGAGAAGATGCTGTCCGACAGTTGAGAGCACTTCTGATATACCTTGGCCTGCAGAAACACAGACAAAAATTAGTACATTTTTAAATATTATTAATATTGTTTCCATTAATTAGTACGTTTATCCCTGCCACCATCAACAAAATCGGAAAATGTATGGTTACATCACTCTCATCTAGGAGCGACATCAGGAAGAAATTGTGATCTGGCACTTGGGCCTTTAATTTCTGTGGACGGAGCTCAAGAGGCTTAAACCTTGTTTGAGTGTGCAATAATAATTATTATTAATGTATGTCAGGATGGTAAATAAATACAATAATATATCTCAAATAATATTCAGTGTATAAATACATACTAAGTGAATTAAAAGACGCTTTTTCCGCCTTCAATGTCCACTTGCATACTAAGTAAAAGACCCTTTTCCTACCTTTAGTGTTCCCTTGCATACTAACTAAAGAACCCTTTTCCCGCCTTCAGTGTCCCCTTGCATACTAACTAAAGAACCATTTTCCCGCCTTCAGTGTCCCCTTGCATACTAACTAAAGAACCCTTTTCCCGCCTTCAGTGTCCCCTTGCATACTAAAAAAAGAACCCTTTTCCCGCCTTTAGTGTCCCCTTGCATACTAAATAAAGAACCCTTTTCCTGCCTTCAATGTCCCCTTGTATACTAAATAAAGAACCCTTTTCCCGCCTTTTATGTCCCCTTTGATACTAAGTAAAGGACCTTTTCCCCGCCTTTAATGTCCCCTTGCATACAAAGTAAAGGACACTTTTCCCACCTTCAATGTCCCCTTGCATACAAAGTAAAGGACCCTTTTCCCGCCTTCAATGTCCCCTTGCATACTAAATAAGGACCCTTTTCCCGCCTACAGTGTCCCCTTGGATACTATGTAAAGGACCCTTTTCCCGCCTTTAATGTCCCCTTGCATACTAAATAAAGAACCCCTTTCCCACCTTCAATGTCCCCTTGCATACTAAATAAAGAACCCTTTTCCTGCCTTCAATGTCCCCTTGCATACTAAATAAAGAACCCCTTTTCAGCCTTTAATGTCCCCTTGCATACTAAATAGAGAACCCTTTTCCTGCCTTTAATGTCCCCTTGCATACTAAATAAAGAACCCTTTTCCCGCCTTTAATGTCCCCTTGCATACAAAGTAAAGGACACTTTTCCCGCCTTCAATGTCCCCTTGCATACAAAGTAAACTACCCTTTTCCCGCCTTCAATGTCCCCTTGCATACTAAATAAGGACCCTTTTCCCGCCTTCAGTGTCCCCTTGGATACTATGTAAAGGACCCTTTTCCCGCCTTTAATGTCCCCTTGCATACTAAATAAAGAACCCCTTTCCCACCTTCAATGTCCCCTTGCATACTAAATAAAGAACCCTTTTCCTGCCTTCAATGTCCCCTTGCATACTAAATAAAGAACCCTTTTTCAGCCTTTAATGTCCCCTTGCATACTAAGTAAAGGACCCTTTTCCTGCCTTCAATGTCCCCTTGCATACTAAGTAAAGAACCCTTTTCCCGCCTTTAATGCCCCCTTGCATACTAAATAAAGAACCGTTTTCCTGCCTTCAATGTCCCCTTGCATACTAAATAAAGAACCCTTTTCCTGCCTTCAATGTCCCCTTGCATACTAAATAAAGGACCTTTTTCCTGCCTTCAATGTCCCCTTGCATACTAAATAAAGAACCCTTTTTCAGCCTTCAATGTCCCCTTGCATACTAAATAAAAAAACCTTTTCCTGCCTTCAATGTCCCCTTGCATACTAAATAAAGAACCCTTTTTCAGCCTTTAATGTCCCCTTGCATACTAAGTAAAGGACCCTTTTCCCGCCTTTAATGTCCTCTTGCATACTAAGTAAAGGACCCTTTTCCCACCTTCAATGTCCCCTTGCATATTAAGTAAAGGACCCTTTTCCCGCCTTTAATGTCCTCTTGCATACTAAGTAAAGGACCCTTTTCCTGCCTTCAATGTCCCCTTGCATACTAAGTAAAGGACCCTTTTCCTGCCTTCAATGTCCCCTTGCATACTAAATAAAGAACCGTTTTCCCACCTTCAATGTCCCCTTGCATACTAAGTAAAGGACACTTTTCCCGCCTTTAATGTCCCCTTGGATACTAAATAAAGGACCCTTTTCCTGCCTTCAATGTCCCCTTGCATACTAAATAAAGAACCCTTTTTCAGCCTTCAATGTCCCCTTACATACTAAAAAAAGAACCCTTTTCCTGCCTTCAATGTCCCCTTGCATACTAAATAAAGAACCCTTTTTCAGCCTTCAATGTCCCCTTGTATACTAAATAAAGGACCTTTTTCCCGCTTTTAATGTCCTTTTGCATACTAAATAAAGAACTCTTTTTCAGCCTTCAATGTCCCCTTGGATACTAAATAAAGGACCCTTTTCCTGCCTTCAATGTCCCCTTGCATACTAAATAAAGGACCTTTTTCCCGCTTTTAATGTCCTTTTGCATACTAAGATAAGGACCCTTTTCCCACCTTCGAAGCCCCCTTGTATATCCTCTGCGAGTGCCTCAGCCTTCATGTTCCGGCACAAATGCTCTCATCACCAAAACCACTATCATCACCATTAGTCTCTTTTTTCCTCATCGTCATCTGCATAATATTATTCTTCCTCTTGCTCTGTTTATCTCATGACAATGTACAGACCCTTTCCAAGCTCGCCTGGTCTATGCTATGACCTGCAGTTTCTTCCATGTGCCACTAACAACAATGTCACCATCATTAATTATTATCATTGCCAAGATCATAATCATCTATCCTCAAATTATTTACATTTTCAGTTAAAGCTATACAGGTACCATCGGAATTGGAACTGTTTGTTTGCTGCTGAATATGAGGATGGAGCGCTTATGGGTGTGTCCTGAGTGCTATGATGAAGATTCTTAATTCAACATCCAGTTAAAGCTGAAGTACTTTACTGGTGATGCCAGTGGTATGACTCTTCTCCTTGTTGTGTTCCCAACTCTGTCCAGCAAGAACACATGTGGGGGCTGAAGGGGCTTAGGCCTTGTTTAAGTGTGCAAGAATAAGAATTATTATTATTTCCCAAGTTCCGGCACCCTTGATGTGCAGTCTCTTCTACTCTTGCCTCTCTGTTTCTTTTAAAGAATAATGTAGTCCTTTATGCCTTTCCTTTTAACTGAGATACTAGAGTGTTTTCTAAAACATCAGCATCAAAGATCACTGACAACGTCTTCTTCTTCTTCTTCTTTTTCTTTTTTTTTCTTGTAGCACCACCACAACTGCTACTACAACTACACCTGCTCCTCCTGCTCTTCTCATTTAATGAGTAAAAATTAACATTACATGTTTTTTTGCTACATTTTTCATACAACCGGTGAACGTACCTGTTTTTGCTGATGTCATAAAAACAAATTCACAGTTATGGAATGCAGCAAAGTGTTGGGCTGCCTCTTGAGATACCAGCTGGTCTTTGTCAACTTTATTGCCTATCAAGAACCGCTGGGCTGTGGGGGGAGCATAGGGAAAGTATGCTAATAGGAAATGTTTCATCAATTATACCTCATATTTTTGTGTTGAATATATTTGTTTCTTCAGTTTAGTGAAGGGAAATCTTTGAATTACTAACAGATACCACTGCTGCTACAACGTTAATATTGCAGTTAAGATATTACTGCTACTATTCCTACTGCTATGTTGTGCTGCTGCTGCTATTACTACGACAGTCATCTCTGGTTCTGTTGCTGCTGCAACTACTGCATCAAACATCTATTTCAAATATAATGCTAATACTTTCACCATCACTGCTGCCATTAATACTGACATCATTACATTAGGACCACTACAACTGTCGGCATAGCAGATGGTGACTGATTAATTTATCGGGTCACAGTTACCTAACAGACTGGCAATCACAAACATTAGTCTTATTTTCGCAGATCTCTTTCACCCAGGGCCAGATTTAGATTTAATGAGGCCCTAAGTATTTTAAAGCCCTGAGGGCCTTACTTCAAATCAAATGTACGGAAACTCATAAGACTTGGGTGCAAACTCAAACTGCTTCAACATGCTGAGAGAAGAAATACAATCTGGAAATAAAGTAAAACGTATACCCTTCGACATCTGCTAAAGTCAAAGCGTCTCGCAACACTAAGATCAAAATATTTCAAACGTTGATAAGACCAGTCGTTTTATGTGGCTCTGAAACTTGGAGCACAACTAAAAGAGATTAAGCTTTATCACGGGTTTTCAAAAACAGTCTCACGACGAATCTTTGGACCCATCACATATGCAAACAGCAGTGAATGGAGAGTGAGAAGCAACAATGAAATTCATAATCTGTTTAAATCACCATTGATCACTGGCATCATGAGCGCTAATAGACTGAAATGGTTGCGGCATATTGAAAGAATGTCAGATGACAGAGAAGTAAAAATTGTATACACAAGGGAGATGAATGGTTGTAGACCACGAGGCAGACAAAGAAGTTATGGAGAGATAATGTTACGACAGACCTGCAAACACTTAGTGTCATCAACTGGAAAGAGAAGGCCAACCAGAGAGATGTGTGGAGGCGGGTGATATCTGCAGCAATGAACCTCAAGGGCTCTGAATGCCGAGAAAGAAGGACCTACTGTTTCAAACTACCCTAGCTAATCATATATACACCTTTTAAATATGGATAATGAAAATATGATCATGGACAAATATTGTCAATTAATGTTTATCTAAAGAAGTAACGAAAAATGTGTTTGCGAAATCACATAAATTATACTTTATATGATCATGTAAAAGTCTCTGAGTTACAACTTGAAACCCGTGTGGGTTCCGGGGCCCCACTGTGGGTAAAACAAGAATAGACCCACTGCCTGCCCAAAGGATGTCGTAAAAGTCGATTAATTGGGGAGCTTCCTTTGAAGTGAGAGTAAATCTGCCTAAGAGGTAAGGAACTAACAGTCTGCAATCAAATAAATCATACATGCAACACTCTGTTTCTGGAACAGGACTAGAGTCCATAAGTGGACGAACAACCATAACTTTTCCGCCGGAGTTTACAGCCGGCGAACGCCAAAAAGAAGAAGACAACTTAACAATATTTTTTTTAAATTTCCTAAAATGCATTTAAGAGGGCAAACACGTTGTAAAGGCCCCTGCAGACAGTAGGGGCTTAAGCTATATCTTATTTGGCTTATGGATTAATCTAGCACTGCTTTGACACCAGGTCTATTTTAAGTGTATCCACCCTGCTATAGTTCATGCTCTGGATTCGAGACCTGCTGTGTTCCTTGGCATGATCTCTGTGTGGGTTCCAGGGCCCTATTGTAGAGAAAACAAGAACAGACCCACTGGGTCCCCAACAAGCATGTCGTAAAAGTTGGTTAATTTGTAGTTTCCTTCGAAGTCGGTTAGTACTTGCGGGAGAGCGTGTACAGTTCGGAGAAGCAGATGGATCACTATAGTCTGTTTAGAAGTCGGAGTGCATCTGCCTGAGAGGCAAGGAACCAACAATCTGCATACAGTAAAGCCAGATCTGTTAAACGGAAGTGCGCGCAACACTGAGGTTCTGGAACAAAACTAAAGTCCAGGGGTGGACAAACAACCAAAACTCAACCCTCCCCCTCCCCACCCACCCACCCCACCTCCCCCCGAAGTTTACAGCCAGTGAACGCGAAAAAGAAAGAAGAAGACTGACGTGGGACCTTTTAATGACACTACCACATATCACACAAAGATTCCAACAGGTAAGGGGGGGGGGGGGTGTGAAAATAATCTGCTACCTGTAGGAGCATACTCTTTGACGTTTTCTTCCCATTTACTGAGGTAGCTTAAAGTGGAAGGCTCGTCCACACTAAACACAAGTAAGACTGCGCTGGTGTTCCTAAAGAAATTCCTGGTCAGGGTTCGAAACCTTTCCACGCCGGCCGTATCCCACAGTGATATCTAAACATAAAAAAATAATCATCAATTAACTTGAAAGAACTGTGATGATAAGAATATATAGCTTCGAACAATGTTTCCAAGGCGAAGTCGCTTTTTTTTTTTTTTAAGTATCCAGAAACCTTGAGTTATTAACCCTTTGGTTCGGTACTAACTATGGATATCGCAACCCTTCGGCCTTGATTCCATGATAGATACCGTAGATCTGAGAGAAATGTGGCTTTTCTGCCTACCCCCGGGCGTGAACCCAGTCCACAAGGTTTCGTCAAGGTTTAACCGACTACGCTAGCGAGCCGGGCAGGCGAAGTCGTTAAGCCGTTTGCTTGTGCTTCGGGTTTTGTAAGTTCCATTTTGGACTTCAGTTCGCGGTGCAGGCATTGCAAAGAACAATGGGGTAGTTGCTAGAGCTACAGAGTTCGTGATTTATGCAACGCTTTTGTGGGCAACAACCTGTCGCTCTAAGGGACCAGCCGTTTGATCTCAGCAGGGGAGGGAGCGGGTACTTGGTAAAGTAGATCCTCTCACCTTTAAATAATGTTTAGAACAATGTTTCTCAAAATAAACAGTGCCGCCCTGGTTACACGGCAGCTCCCTCTACAAAGCATTATGGCGTTTAATAAAGGCGAAGAATTTCATTTTACAAGAAACGACAGTGTTTACTAGCCAGTAACCTTCTATATTCAGATCTTGTAAAATGCCCGTAGTTTACCCTCTTCTTAATAAATGATACTGCAAGATTCTTCACGGTACATTTAATTTCAAAAGACCTGATTTTCTTCTTTAGTGGCTGCGAAATAGTTGATGACTCACATCCGGATTTTGTCATAGGAAATATCTTAGGTTCTCAAGATTTTCAAAAACTGTCTAGCTAAGTTACTAACCGGTATGATTTCCTGGTGGAGTAGAACGTCAGTCAGTCAATCAGTCGGTCAGTCAATCAGTCGGTCAGTCAATCAGTCAGTCAGTCGGTCGGGTACAAGTATTTATTTTCAATACCTGGTATCTGTACTAGAGCAGTCTTGCCAGCTCATAAACTAACTTACCTGTGTGGGTTCCGGGGCCCCACTGTGGGGGGGGGGAGGGGGGGCAGGGGAGGGAGGGAATAAGAACAGACTGTTGTGTGCAATATATGGGTATATGAATGCGAAGTTCGTTAATGAACGCAAAACCTCGTGCAGTGAGGTACAAGATTAAACGGGATGTGAGGAGAGAGAGAGAGAGACAGACAGACAGACAGACCATTGGCTCCATGACTTTGTAGAGGAAAGGCATGTAAATGTGTGATCTAGTCTGAGTATTGCTAGTCTAGACTTGTGCACTTTGAGTCACGCTGGGTAACGGAATACAGTGTTCATTTTGCTAGCGGGTGCTAACGCAGTAACAGGTTTCCAGCGTGAGGGATCCTCAAGGTAACGTGACAAGCCGCAGACGAGAGGTCTGGATAGTTTTCACAAAGATGTGCATCGGCCTGGATGGTCTCTAGCGACAGTGGCCTCAACATATAGGAGTCGTTG
>CAJHNH020008469.1:132500-177500 GCA_905116865.2 Candidula unifasciata
ACGATAGAGAATATCCAAATGTTTGCTTTTCAGACAAATTATATAACTATCCGAACTTACAGTAGTAATGAAAATAAAGGCGCAATATCCTTTAAATGCAACAGTTCCGTTTTATAACAAATCTCCCATTCTCCGAACTTGCAAGAAGTGTTGAAAATGAACGGGGTAAATCTAACGGTTAACTTCTTTAACAAATTTTGTCATCTTCGAACTTGCAAGAAGTGATGAAAATATAGGCGATATGTCTAACGATTAACTTCTTTGACAAATTTTGTCTCCGAATTTGCAAGAAGTAATGAACATGTAGGCGGTATTTCACTTCTGTAATATATGTCCTGTTCTCGAACTTTACATAGTAATGCTAATAAACTTCATAGAAGCAGCATATGTGACACAACATTGTCCTCGGTTCAGAGGAACACCCCAGCCGACCGTGATTACACTTCCGCTTTTATTATATAGTTGACACACTCAGATAAAAACCCTACTCTTACCTACACACCGCACAAGCGACAATCTGGCTGTAGGTACAATTATTATGTAACAAATTCAGATATAATTCGGTCTTAACCTTGTCAGTTATCACTAAGCGTTTATACATAACATAAAGAATGTTATCGCCTGTTAGGTTTGTTATCTTTCGCTCTACCTTCGAAAACCGTCAACCTTGAGCTCTCAAAATAGAACTTGGATTTTCCCTTCATGATATCAATGGAAGTGGTTTTTAAAGAGAAAGTGGTTGGTTTAAAAGGGGGAGAAGGAGGTGGACCGGTGTCATTGACTTGTCAAGAGTTCTTGTTGTATTTGTAGCTAATTTATTTCCCACAGTAAAAGCCCGATGTAGTGTGGTTTCCCATTAAGTGTTTTCCTTTGCTTGGTGTATAGCGTTTCCGCTGTAGCTAATTTCGCCATGAATACAGTAATAAAGAACTTGCCGTTTTCTGTTTCATGTTTGTCGTGTTGTAGCTAATTGTCAGTGTGATGTATTTATCTATACGCGGGATATTAGTGGCCAAGGAGTTAAGAATGTAAGATGTTTACTTCGTACTCTGAAGGTTTTTGCCTCCATTATGGGTTCCATCCTTTGGTTTGCGACTGCAGGTATATCGAAGTTATATAATAAAAAAAATGTTGTTTGTCAAAAAACAAAATGTAGTCTAAATTAGTGCTTTTTCTTAGTTTAATTTTTGCATAGAAGAAGTGAAGCTTTATTAAATAGATTTTAAGTCTAATGGTTTGAACTAACCTACGTTTTTCTTCTTTTTTTTCGGTCGCTTGCAATACTGTCTCTAGTATGAACTTCAATGTCTTTTGTAATTCACTCAGCCACCCGTAAAGTTTGACTTGCACCGATGTTTCTTTTGACCAAAAGTTTTGCCTTGATATGTTGTTTTTGGAACAGTCTTGGAGGACATGATCTGTAGTCTCCGGTACCAATCCACACGTACACATGGCTGATTCGCAGATTTTAAATGTTGTGTACATGTGGCTGTGAAGTTGATTGTGTCCTGCTCTAAGGCGTAGAATAATAACTTGCATAAAACGGTAACCATCTTGTGCCGGTTTTGGCAATTATTGCAATTTGTTATAACGAATAGCTGTTATAATTGTTCATCTTTAGTTTTCAATAACTGAGTCCTAAAGTGTTATCTCTGTGTCCCCACTCCCGCTTCGATGACACATGTGGGTCATTGTTGAAACAGCGAAATTATTGATGTGTGCATTGAAAATAATACTAAACTTAAAATTATTAATTAAAATGTCAAATCAGCTCTGCTGTATGGAAACACAGAGGACAACTAAACAAGTTACTAATGAACTATAAGCAGTCAGTAACTGGTTGGTGCCTGCGCAGAATAGAGGAAATTCAATAGTATGACTGAATGACTGTAAAACGGATGTGCATGCAAAATTCCTGCTGTGGAAAAAGACTAAACACCAGAAGTGGACGAACAATCATAAATTTCCTTCAGAGTTTACAACAGGTGAACGCCAAAAAGAAAAAGAAGAAGATTTGAGCTTTGGGAGACAATTAAACAAATTCCAGTGAATCGGGATTTGAAGAAAAGATGCTGGTGTCCCATGTTTGAATCTTTGGTATGTTGTCTTTTTGTTTCAGTCGGGGACAAAAATATAATCTTCACCTGCACAGTCCGTGGCGACAGTACTAGCCATAGGCCCTAAATCCTTAGGTTCCAATCCCCTCCCCTTCCTTTCCCTGTTCCTTCCCCTTGCCTCCATAGTTGGATAGAACACACGTCGAGAAAACCTGAGAATCTTCTTCTTCTTCTTCTTCTTCTTCTTCTTCTTCTTCTTCTTCTTCTTCTTCTTCTTCTTTGTTGACTAACTGTAAGCTTCGGCGGAAAGTCCTGGTTTTTCGTAAATCTGCAATTTGAATTTGTGCCAGGGCCTGAGTTTTGCGTGTACATCCGTTTTACTGACTTATTTGTGTGCAGTTGGTTGTTCTTTGCCGCTCGGGCAGATGCACTCCGACTTCAAAGGAACTCCCCAGTTTATATCCTGTCATCTCCTTGTGAGATGCAATTTTTCGTTATTTGAAGCCCTACTCTGGCTTTTTCCAGTGGCCGCAATACAGCCCGATCATAAATATGGTCTATTGGCTGAACGCGGTTTCCGGGACCTCTCCGCGGGTGATCCTTATCCACACGGTGGCACTTTGTGTCATCGGGTGTTTATCGCTTGTGTGATGTACTGGTGGGGTAAAATACTACTACTGGAATTTTTCAGTACACGTCATCCAATGTGGGATGCAATTTTTATTTTGAAGCCTTGCCCTAGCGCTTGCCGGGGACCCTAAACATAGCCGGGCCTGAAATATGGCCTAACGGCTAAACGGGGTTTTCGGGACCTCTCCACGAGTGATCCTCATCCGCATGGTGGCACTTTGTGTCACAGGGTGTTTATCGCTTGTCTAATGTCCTGGTGGGGTACAACTTACAAACATACAAACTGGAATTAGTTTGGATCTTTCTCAATGCTCAATACAAGTGATTCTAACATGCACTTTCCCCTCCCCCTTTCTGATAATTGATTGAAGAATCGACATCATAGAATGCCGACCATACCCATAGCTGCCCTGTCACCAGCAGCAAACATCTTAAAATAAGAGATATTGATTGTTCTTTCCATTCCTTTAAATATGTACCGTCTCCACAATGAATGTTGGCTACAGTGTATTACTTTTGTCTTTGCAAAAATTACATGGTAAGGTTCCAGTCTCTTTTGTGGCATGACTCCGGTGCCATTGTCCGTAAACCAGGAGAATGGGTCTTTGAAACCTGCATTGTGAAATCAACAAGCCGAACAAAATCTTGAGGTCCCTGAGATGTAGTTTTACAGAAGACTCCTTAGAATTCCTTGGGCAGCTAAGAATTGCAACCCAGATGTTTTAAGAGGCGAGTGCTCAAAGACAACTTATCACAAACATCAGAAAGAGACAGTCATCATTTTATGGTCATGTTTTGAGAAGAGGGAAAGAAGAACATGTTGTGACCACTGGAAAGATCTGTTGCAAGAGAGAGAGAGAGAGAGAGAGAGAGAGAGAGAGAGAGAGGGAGAGAGGGAGAGAGAGAGAGAGAGAGTAAGACTGCGCGAGAAGATTCTTGACAGTTTTTTGTCATTGCATGGAAGGGCTGTCAGCACACGAACTGGTACACGCAGTTGCAAATCGCGATTTATGAAGAGGCATCATCGCCCACGCCAGTCGCAAGGCACTTGATGATGATGATGATAGTCGTGAAATTTTCTACCACATTCGCTAACCTCTAGGCAAGAGTTTCTTAAACTTTGTTTTCGCCGCGCCACCCTTGTCTGGTTTTTTTTTTTTAAAAACTTCGCGGCACACCTACCCTTAAAGGAGTTTGAATACTCAGGAAGAGCAAGAGGGGGGGGGGGGGGGGGGGTGGGCGGGGGGGGGGGGGGGGGGGGGGGGGGGGGGGGGGGGGGAACAGTGCACATTTAGTGTTCAGTTGTCTTTAATGCTATGAATAAAACTGTTTGGATGAATTTTTCATTATTTCCTTTATGTTTATGGGAAGTTTAGTTAACGGTACCCTAAAATTACATTAAAGTTGCTCCTTTATCTGTTTTTTTTTTTTTTAAGCATACGTCGAGAATGTACTGCAACCTTGCCAATAGCAATAACTTCTGAATTCACCTGCATCCAGAACTCTTCTTGGCTTCCTTCGTGATATTTCTGTTTTAAACTGCTGTCTTCGCTGATCTCAAGCAGATCCTGAAAAATTATTGATTATTGCCGCTTCACCCCTGGCGTACGTTTGCAGCACCCCTGGCACTCAGTTTGAGAACCTCTCCTCTAAGCCACAGAGCCGCACTTTTCTGTACAAGCACTAATTAAGAAAATCATTTGTTTTGAAAGTTTGCTGCTTTCTGCCTTCTGTCTCATTGTTCACCATATGGCACGTGTTGTATTGACCGGTCACGGAGTGACGTGTGGCTTGCAAGCCTGTACCGGATATTGCATTTATATCCAATCTTTATCCGCCACGTACTTTCCTCTCCCACAAGCAACTGACATATTTACATAGTACGCTCTAAGCACCACATGTCTCCAGCCATACAATGATGTAAAGGATCCTTACACAACACCGGCGCATCCGACATCCTGTAATAGATCAATCACCACTAGTGCGGTTATGTATTTAAAATCGCGACTGTGGCCTTTCATCATCATCATTAACATAATCATAGTCCTATTGTGCCATTATATGACACGTAGGGCTAGAAATATATTCTTTCATTCCTCTCCACCCTGTGCAATCATTTCAGCATCATGGTTGAAATTCTGTCCAGCCCTTTTTACGTTCTCCAACGTGAAGTCCTTAAGAAAGATAATAGGGGCTTTTGAGCTGAAATGCTATCGAAAGATTCCCAGAATATCTTGGACGAAAAAGAGGAGAAATACTGACATCTTGAAAGATCTGAACATCAAGAAAGATTGGCTAATAAACAGCATCCTGTATCTGAAGTTGAAATATTTTGGTCATGTCAAGCGCTACAACGAAATGGAAAAAAGTTTTAACAGAAGGCATGGTACCAGGAGGTAGGGGCAGTGGCCGACCAACACGAAGATAAGCACAGAATGTAGGTGACTCCTTGAGTATGAAAGTGCATGAGGCGGGAGAGCTGGCGGTAGACCGAGTTTCTTTTAGACAGACCGTGAGGAGAGCGACGTTCTGCAAAGGACCTGCTACATGATGATGACGATAAATGAACGTAAAATTGTGACAACAGAGATGAAATGCCTTAGAAGAGCTGAAGAAGTTTCAAGGAAAGACAGAATACAATTTCACGAAATCAAACGAATGCTAGGAAAAAAACCAGTCTTACAAGTCATCAAAGAACAACAAATGAGGTGGTTTGGACACCTAACAAGAATGCCCTGATACTATCTGTCACAGCGAGCAAGACTAAAACGTTTTAACGGGTATAGATTGAGTGGAAGACCTTGAAAAATATGGAGTGATGGCATTAGGAACAGCCTTACAGAAATGAACATCAGTCTTAATAGTTCTCTTGACAGAGCTCATCAGCGAATGTTTCATTCACCCCCCCTCCCCCCCCCCCCTTTTTTTCCACGACAATTCGCTGAGGTACAAAGTGGAAGAGAAGAAGATCAATTTTAGTTTGGGGGTAAATTTTTGACGTCCTCTTTTCCTCGATCATTTTATTTCTCATTTCAGTTCCTGCTTGGTGATACTGAGCTCGTTTCTTCTCAGGATGTGTCCAATGAAGCGCCATCTTCTCTATCTTATCACTGCTGCTACAAGTGGTTGCCCAGACCTTTCTCTTATATCTTCACCACTCTTGAACTCCCAGTTTATGTTCAATATTTTCCGCAGGACATTTGCTTTCACCTGCACTTAACTTTCGTTTGATATCTTGCAGCCTTTACTTCCCATGAAATGTTCATGTAACTATTTTAGACTGTGTCAATCAAGGAGCCAGGTAATCATGAAAACACACCTGGTTGGGGATTTAAAACCAGTTGTTCTGCTTGAGTTTCAAAGCCCTATTGTGAGCGGGCTTCGGGGGGGGGGGGTGGAGATAAACTCACTGCCTCTCTAACAAGCGTCTTCCTTTGATGTCGGAGTGCACCTGCCTAAGAGACAAGGAACCAACTAATACAACACAGATCTGTAAAACGAATCTGTACACACTATTCAAGTTCTGAAACAAGACCAAAATCCAGAAGTTGATGAACAACCAGGACTTTGCGTCGGATTTTACAGCCGGTGAACGTCAAGAGAATGAAGAAAAAGAAGACCAACACCTAAGGAAGCGACATTTAAACAAAAGAGAACTAAAAAAAAGGTATAGTCCGTTCAGCAAGTCGTACCGTCAAACAGATTTCTCGACAACCCATGTACAGACCATCAAGATTTTTTTTTTTAGTCCTTATGATTTCAAAATTTACAATTGCTGCTGTTTTATGCTCTTTGTTGGACTAGACGTTTATGCAGAAGAAAAAAAAAAAAAAACTATGTAGAAACCTACGCAAATCGTGTCCTTTTTATTAGCCAGTCAACAAGTATTATGATAGTAGGAGACATAGCAATTTCACGATTCAAAATAAGTGCGCTTAGTTTCTCGCAAGGATAACCACCATAATGGATGCAGTGTGATGTTTTGTCTTAAGCCATGTACGATATTAGTGACATGTAGTAAGATAGTTGTATGCTTTGAATCAGTGTATGTATTTTCATATACCACAAATAAGAAACAAAAACTAGATGTTTGTTTATATTATAATTTTTTTTGCTTGAAGGGCATGATTATTAATAGGTTGCATGCCAAATGAGAAAAATTTACACCGAACGGTTACTGAGTTACATGTGTTTAAAGTTGACCACGATTTTTTGAACGGACTATAGTTATTTTTCGTGTAGGAAATGTCCGCAGAAAATTGATTACATCCTTGTCTCGTCCTCAAAAGACTGTGTGTGTGTGTGTGTGTGTGTGTGTGTGCTGGCGCGTGCGCGTGTGTGTGTGTGTGTGTGTGTGTGTGTGTGTGTGTGTGTGTGTATGCCTTCTATCCTGTTCGCGATTGCAACTGTTTCAGAGATCTCTAAGGCTCGTTATTTTAGCTGTTGAGTTCGTGCTATGTTTTTAAGGAAGACCAGCTGCTCTGCGTACACACACAAACACACACATACGCAGACACGTACTCACATCCACACAGCCAGTTAAATGAAGTCATCAAATCTCCTTGTAACACCCATGACAGTTGGTGTACAGGTTATGGGATCTAATTATAACTTCTTGCGAGATTCAGCGGGATATCTGCGATTTTCATTGTTAAGCTGTCATCCTGGATACTGCTCACTGGGTCGCTACGTGTCAAAACTTTAGTTTGCAATGAAGATGACTGAAATAGTCCAGAAATCAGTCAGTTTCTGCATTGTCTCCAGTGTGTATTTTTTAAGTATTCTTGTAATAAAAATCTCCATCATCACCACTATCATCAAATGTTTTCTCTATCAATAGCATGTATCAGTTTGACTGACGTCTTCTTGCTGTGAGATGACAATAGACTACCAAGACTCTCTCGCTGACTTACCGTCACCTTTTTGTAAGTGTTTCCAATTGTACAAGCGGAAAGAAAGAGAGAGAGAGAGAGAGAGAGAGAGAGAGAGAGAGAGAGAGAGAGAGAGAGAGAGAGAGAGAGAAAGAGAGGGGAAGAGATTGACTCTCGACTTCTTTCTGTGCCATGATATAAGACCATCGAGACTCTTGCTGACTTACCGTCTCTTTATGTGTTTCCAGTTTCCAGTTCTACAAGCGTGTTGCAGTTGTCGTCTTCCATCTCAAGAGAAAGAGAGCGAGGGTGAGAGAGAGAGAGAGAGCGAGAGAGAGAGAGAGAGAGAGAGAGAGAGAGAGAGAGAGAGAGAGAGAGAGAGGAGAGAGAGAGAGAGAGAGAGAGAGAGAGAGAGGCCGACAGATAAACGGACAGAGAAAAGGGGGAGGGGAGATGTCAGCAGAACTCATATGTTCCCTTTAGCACTTTAAAGTTCTTTTTCAAAAAGTACAAAGTGCAGCTGTTAAAGATAAACATGCATAAAACAAAAGTAATCGTAAATTATATTACAGACCGTCGGTGTTAACAGCGGCATCTTAAGCGAAACAAAGAGCAGTAACACTATAATTCAATTCGCATATTGTAAGAGATAACTAACGACAGTTAGAAAAAGAGGAAAGCATTCACTGAAAAGCGAGCATATAATCATCAACATAAACTTAAAAAAGAAACATAAGGATTGAAAGACGAGGACGTATGATCATCATCATCATCATCATCAGGTGCCTTGCCGACTGGCGTGGGCGATCATGTTTCTCCATAATCCACGATCTCCTGCAGCTTGTATCAGTTCGTGTGCCGACACACCTCCATGCCATGCCACAAGACTGTCAAGCATCTTCTCTCGTTGTCTTCCTCTATCCCTCCTTCCACAGATCTTTCCAGTGGTCACAACATGTTCTATTTTCCCTCTTCTTGTAACATGGCCGTAAAATGATGACTGTCTCATTCTGATGTCTGTGATAAGTTGTCTTTGGGCTCCCGCCTCTTTCAAAACCTCTTGGTTACTGTTTTTGGCTGTCCAAGGTATTCTAAGCATTCTTCTGTAAAACCACATCTCTGAGGCCTCAAGAAATTGTTTGACCTGTCTACCGATTGTCCAGGATTCGCAGCCATATGTTAAAACTGGATGTATGTAGCAAGCTAGAATTCATTTTCTAACTCTCAATGACAAGGATATATTGCATAAGATATATTTATTTTATAAAATGCAGTTTTTGCCTGTCCTATTTTGTTTCTTATCTCAGTTATGCATCTTCCATCTGATGTTATCCATGTGCCCAGATACTTAAATGTCTGTACTTGTCCTAAAATAACACCATCGACTTTTGTTACACATTTAGGAATATTTCGTTTCTTTGATGAGCGTATGATAGAAGAGCCGAAAAAGAAGTTGATGAGAGAGATCATAGGTGGTGGAGATTCTATCCCCGATTTTGAAACTCTCGCACATGATATTACACAGTTGAAGAACAGACTGCTAGACCTATATGATATGTGGCGCAACATCAGGATGATGTCGATGAAGATGAGGCCATAAGAAAGGTCGGCGAGAGACTGCAAAATGAGACAAGTCGTGGACGGGTTAAAAAAAAAGACGACGTGATTTAGCCGAAGACCTTTGAACCCCTACTAGTTGACAGAAGAAGAAGAAAAAGAAGAAGAAGAAGAAGAAGAAGAAGAAGAAGAAGAAGAAGAAGAAGAAGAAGAAGAAGAAGAAGAAGAAGAAGAAGAAGAAGAAGAAGAAGAAGAAGAAGAAGAAGAAGAAGAAGAAGAAGAAGAAGAAGAAGAAGAAGAAGAAGAAAAACTAAAAAATTATATTTAAATGTATGTCCATGTCAGTAATAATGTAAATATCGGCAAAAGTGAATGAAGAAAGAAACCAAACCTAGCTTGTTTAATATTAATCCACGTATGCGAACAAAACAGATAATTAAATCTCACACCTAGACCTCTCATCGTTGAACAAAGCCAAGCAATAACGAGCAACGGGCAATGCCTCGTTCAACAATAGTACACGTTCAGATTCGGCCATGACGAGATCATTTAGCCATCAAATACATCTAACCTGTCAAAGAGATTTGGCAACAGCTGGCAAGCGAGACGTGTCTCTGGCAATCGTCAATAATATATGTTCAAAACTTACTTGCATTCAAAGTTCAGCATTCCAGTTTATGACAACCGGTGAGGGAAGTCATGAGGGTATGTAGTTAGTGTTCTATGTGATACAGTGATACTTCCTCTTTTTATTCAGCATTCCTAGCCGTTGCGGTTCATTGCTGCAGATATCACCCATCTTCATTCAATCATTTCTGTAACTGTCCTTTTCTTTTTAGTTGGTGTCTCAAAATGTTCATAGGTCTTCTTGTATGTCATCTCTCCATAATCTTCTTGGTCTGCCTCTTGGACCACCCCCATTCAGCCCTTTTGTGTAGGCAGTTTTTGTGTCTATGTTTTCTACCATTCGCGCGTTCTCTCTCTCTCTCTCTCTCTCTCTCTCTCTCTCTCTCTCTCTCTCTCTCTCTCTCTCTCTCTCTCTCTCTCTCTCTGCCCCTATCACTTGAGTATGTTAGCCTCAGGATGCCAGTAATTAGTGCTGATTTACAGAGGGCATTCGTTGTTGCCTCCCACTCTCCATTAGCTGCTGTTTGTATGGTTGTTGGGTCAATATATTCGTCATTATTATGCACACACAATTCAATAATACACACATCTGGCTGTTTATTTATTTCTGAGTGCTCCTCACAAAGCTCTAGTTACAAACTGCAGTATTTTAACTTTGTGGACCCAAAACTAATATATGACATTCAATTACTATTTTCTATGCAGTTATTTAGTCGGCTCTGTGGCTAAGTCGATGCGAACGCCTCGTAATGCCAGGGTGCCGGGTTCGATCCCAGCTGAGGGCCATGCACTTTGCGTTGGTTTTGTCAGTGGTATCAGGGACCGACCGTCAAGGGAGAAATGGCAAATTACTGGATGTAAATTTGCCTAGAGAAACCACACAACAGCCAGGGACTAAACCACACAACAGCCAGAGGCTGCTGGGGTTGGTCTGAAACGTCCTGTAAAGGATACGCAACTAGCCTTTTAATGCAGTTATTTGCTATGCTCCTTTTCTCTAAAAGGGTTAAGATTTAAAGCAAACATTATTTAGATCTAAATGGCTACAACAGAGACACGCAGGGGTGTAGCTTGGGTACTTGGCAACATAGGGTAATTGGCTCTCATGCTTGGTTGGGGGGAGGGGAGGTGGTGGGGGGGGGGGGGGTTGATCTGTCAAAATATTTTTTTTTTTAAATTTGCCTCAACCATTGCTCAATGTTGGGGCTACTTTTAAAGACACTGTAATGCATAACAGTGGGTGTCTGTGGATTAGGCGTTGCGAACGCGCTTTGTAATGCCGGGTTCGATCCCAGCTGCGAGCCATGCGCCTTGCGTTGGTTTTGACAGTGGTATCGACAAGCCGACCATCCAGAAAGCAATGGCAAACTACTGGACGTAAACTTGCCTAGAAAAACCACAACAGCCACAAAATGTTGGGGCTGGTTCTGCAACGTCATGTAAAGGATACGCAACTAACTAGTGCATAATAAGAAAGCCTGCTTAATTTCTTTGCAAGTAAATTCAAAGGATAGTAAAATATACTGGATGTTAACTATTAAAGTGTGTAATCTGTTACTATTAAAGTGTGTAATCTGTTAATATTAAAGTGTGTAATCTGTTACTATTAAATTGTGTAATATGTTACTATCAAAGTGTGTAATCTGTTACTATCAAAGTGTGTAATCTGTTACTATTAAAGTGTGTAATCTGCGCATTGTTAACTCAGAGTGCTGTAAATAACTATTGAAATAAAGCTTGTCTTATTCACAAACTATGCTTTTATAGTCAAGGAATCTAAATCTTTAGCAAACAAATCAGTTTCTGAATCCAGCACAGCACATGATTATAAAAACCATACACTCACAATAGACTTTAATCTTTTTTAAAATCTGTTTGGAACAAAGAAGACACAAACAATGGTTGCTTCATTTTAATCAGCTGTTACTGTAGTATGGAAATATGATAGGCAAAATTTTTTACACATAGATAAAAAGCATTATTTTTATCTTGTTTGTTCAAATTCCCAACAGGGAAACATTCCTTTAAGTGTGTGTGTGTGTGTGTGTGTGTGTGTGTGTGTGTGTGTGTGTGTGTGTGTGTGTGTGTGTGGCTTTGCTAACTTCTCAATATATTAACCCATTAAAATATATATATATATATATATATATATATATATATATATATATATATATATATATATATATATATATATATATTTATATATATATATAAGATTTCTTATATTCAGTTTCATAAGTTCGTAAAAGCATTAATTATTATTATTTTTTAAATTTCAATTCAAATTAGCAAGTTAACACATCTTTAATTAACAAAGCATGACACTTTACTGACATGAGACCAAAACTACAGATAGACTGTTTCTTGCTTTTAATGTGGGAACGGGTCTATTACGTGCTAAAAGCCAGTCTTCTCAGTTTCAGAGTAGAGCAAGATCACAGTCCCATAGATGTCCCATAGATGTCCCATAGAAGTCCCATAGATGTCCCATAGATGTCCCATAGAAGTCCCACAGATGTCCCACAGATGTCCCATAGAAGTCCCACAGATGTCCCACAGATGTCCCATAGATGTCCCATAGATGTCCCATAGAAGTCCCACAGATGTTCCACAGATGTCCCGCAGATGTTCAACAGATGTCCCGCAGATGTCCCATAGAAGTCCCACAGATGTTCCACAGATGTCCCGCAGATGTTCAACAGATGTCCCGCAGACTCAAGAATGAGTTTGATTCTACTTAATTAGCTTTAGCAGCTTGCAATGGAAACTGCAATGGTTAACATTATTTGCGAAGATTAGGAAAGACACTTCCATCTCCATTCTAAGCAACGAACTTAAGAACTTCCTTAGGTCGTGTTAACTTTATGTTGGTACGACTTGACAGTACCATTCTGCAGCCCAAAATCTCTTCATTCAGCTGTTGGCCACTAATATTAGAGCCGAAAAACTCACAAAACATTCATACTTCTGATTTAATTCCTTGTCAAAACAAAAACACTATATAAACATCGAAGAGAGCTCAGATTCGCATCTGTGTCAGGCAAACGAGTATATCTTACATCTATTTCTCTGTGAAGACAGTCGAGTGTTATCTTCTTGACACAGTCGATTTCCATTTTCTCCATTAACCCAGCATCTACTGAGTTTCCCCCCAGCCATTTGTTTCTTTCGTATCCATTCTGATATTCTGAGAACCTTTCTCAAGCACTTTAGCTCAAAAGCCCCTATTCTCTTTCTTAAGGACTGTTTCTTGGACTAGCTGGTGTAATTAAACACAGTAAGGTCCTCATCAAGTATTAATCGGGCCCTGCATATATGTGTGTCATCCAGATTGTGAAATCTCAAGGGTTCCAATAATCAAGTTAATGGCCCGGAGAGGACAACACGGACAGACCTGATAATAAGAACTCACCGGGGACTTTTTTTTTCCAGAAATGACCTTGGCTCCCTAGTCGACCCGGCCTTGACTGGGTACCATGTAGAGTCCTCGGAAGTAAAGGCGGCCAGTGTGATGTTAACCACATTATTCACTGAGTGCCGACTTGACTATAAAATATAGGTCTAGCCTTAAATGACCATTATGGGTTTCAGCAGAAGGCGTCGAAAAAGGTCCTTTACTTTTTTTAATGTGTGATTGGAAATCGTATTTGTTTCGTTGCAGATCACAGTTTTGTGTCTGCTTTTGGTGCTGGCCTTGATAGTTCTTGAAGTCGACGGGAAAGCGAAAGCCAAAAAGAAGAAAAGTAAAAAAAAAGCTCCAATGGGCATGGGCGGCTTCTTCATGCCTGACATAGCAGGGCCGATACAGGCAATGAAAGCGGAAGAAAGGCGGGAGGAACAAAAAGAAAAACAGCGGCTGAAGCAACTTAAGAAGGAAAAGAAAATGCGTAAATTGTAAGTTGATAGTCTATTTATAAGTGTAACATTAAAATTTCTATCTTTCTATCGGCTCTCCTCCGAACTTCTACCCGATATTATAGCGGCTCTGCAAATAGCTTAACAGGGCCTCAATCGTGTGTAAAATGCGAACTTCCTGCCAAGGAACAAATCGCGGCAAAATTAGAATCGGCTCTGAATAACGAAACAAATGCTGTAACAGGGTCTCAGCGATATGTTAATTGCGGACCTGTTTCTGCGGCTATGCCGCACCGGCGACGGTATTCCCACGCCGCTTCGCGCGGCACAGATGGGGGGAGAGGGGGGGGGGGTGGCTAAACTAGATGGCTGGGACTAACGAAAGTCAGTCTTCTCAGTTTCTGAGTAGAGCAAGATCACAGTCCCATAGATGTCCCACAGATGTCCCACAGCCTCAAGAATGAGTTTGATTCTACTTAATTAGCTTTAGCAGCTTGCAATGGAAACTGCAATGGCTAACATTATTTGCGAAGATTAGGAAAGACACTTCCATCTCCAGGGCTTTAATTTAAAGAAAGAAACTAGCCTTTTAATGCAGTTATTTGCTATGCTGGGACTCACGAGCAGCAGCTACCGCATCTCCTGCAACTTCTTCTAATTTATTTGCTCGTGAGTCCCAGGCATCTAGTTTAGATCCCCATCCGCGCTGCTGGGATAGTGTGAACGGTTTAGTTTAACTGCGTTTTGCGCATGCCGAAAAGTGTGAGGACAACAACGACGCTAATCTGCGTCGGAGCGCGTGATCTACCCGCCAAATGTCTATTATCGTCTGTAATGTTGCGTGTCTCTAAAGTGTCAATGGTCGCTATTATCGTCTGCAGAAACGCTTGAAATTGTCAACGATCGCTATTATCGTCAGGTACTATCGTCTGCAGTGTTGAGTCCCTTGAAATTGTCCAGTAATCCTAGTTTTGCCGCGATTTGTTCCTTGGCAGACAGTCCGCATTTTACACACCACTGAGGCCCTGTGAGGCTATTTGCTTGGCCGCCATAATATTGGGTAGAAGTTCGAAGGAGAGCCTATCTATCTACCTATCTTATCTATCTATATTCTACACATTTTTAAAATTATCAACTGTGAAATGATGAACAAATGAATAACTGCATGCAAGGAGTAGACTAGTAGGGCAGAATGTCAGACGGGCCTGTGTGCCCAATTCTTAACCCTTTGAAAGTAAAATATGTTTGCTTATTCTATCTTTCTGTGTGTGTGTGTGTGTGTGTGTGTGTGTGTGTATTTATATATATATAAATATATATATATACACACACAAACACATATATATATTTATATACACACACATTTATATATATATATATACACACCCACACACATTTATATATATATAGATAGATCTATATATATATATATACATAATAATAAATTTCTGTTTAGCTTTCGATAGAGTAAACAGAAATCATATATATATATATATATATATATATATATATATATATATATATATATATATATATATATATATATGCTATATATATATATATATATATATATATATATATATATACATATATAGATCTATCTATATATCTGCCTGCCCTGTCAGTACTTTTTTGGCTATCTTTCGAATTTTGTTCCCAAATTATCGAGGCCGAAAATATACCCTAACAGGGCCTCAGTCACATGTTAACTGCGAACTTTTGGCGACTACTGCCACTGCCGAGAGTATCTCCTACGCTGCTACACGCGACGTGGATTGGGGCTAAACTAGATGGCTGGGACTCACGAGCAGCAGCTACCGCATCTCCTGCAGCTTTCTTCATTTTTTGTTTTGCTCGTGAGTCCCAGCAAAGAAAAAGAAGATTCACAGCCTCCTCAGAATCTCGTAGTTGATAGTTTTTCCTTCCATGAAATGTTACCTATTCTGTACATCCACATGTCCAGAGACTCAATTTTAACAATTAATAGTGTCTACAAACAGAACTGCACTAAAACTCATGAACTTTTAATCCTTCCACTTGCTGCTTAACAACAGTGATGAAGGTTCAGAAAAAGCCGGACTAAGTCTGGCTGTAGAAACACTCTTATATATTGTAAAATATGCCTATAAGTTTTTGCTAATGCTGTTTGTTTTCAATTTCTTTACCAGAAAGAAAAAGAAAGAAGCAAAATTAAAGAAAGAGCAAGAAAAGCAAGAAAGGAAGAGAAGGGCTGCAGAAGAAAAAGCAAAGAAGAATGCTGCACAAGAAGTGGAGCCTCCTAACAGTGTGAAACAGAATGTTGCACAAACACCCAATGTTAAACAGAACAATGCAAACACAAAACATTTTAATCTGAATAACGTGAAACAGAATATTCCTCAACCACCCGATGTTAAACAGACCAATTCACAATTACCTAAAGTAAAACAGACTTATTCACCAACACCCAATGTAAATCAGGCTAACTCACAACCACCCAATATAAAACGGAGCAATGAAGAAACAAATAATGAAACATCAAACAATGTGACACTGTATGCAGCAGATAACATGCCCTGCAACCACGTGTGCCCAGCCTGTAGCGGCAAAGAAATTCAAAACTGTGAAGATTACAGCAAAGTCACCTGTCGATGGCCATACTAACATCAGGACTGTCGTTGTAAGTACACTGTGCCTGTTGTTTTGTTGCTGTTGTAGGACCCTCTTCAGTATTGTTCACTGTGGTAGGATTTCAACAACTGGGAACTGACTTTACTCGCCATATGCTACCCAGTCCTATGTAAGAAAAAAAAAAAAAAATGTGCATTGTAACAGTGGTAGGATTTCAAAAACTTGGTACTGACTTGACTCACCAGATACTACTGAATCCTATGTAAGAAAACAATGTGAATTGTAACAGTGGTAGAATTTCAAGAACTAAGCACTGACTTGACTCGCCCAATGCTACCCAGTCCTATGTAAGAAAACAATGTGCATTGTAACAGTGGTAGGATTTCAAGAACTGGGCACTGACTTGACGCCCAATGCTATCCAATCCTATGTAAAAAAAACCAAGAAAGTGCACTGTAACAGTGGTAGGATTTCAAGAAGTGGGCACTGACTTGACTCGCCCGATGCTACCCAATCATTTGTAAGAAAACAAAGAATGTGCATTGTACAAGTAGCCAGGAGTGCACATAGCAGCTGTAATCGCCACTTACATTTTCCATTGCCCCTTCGAAAAAAATAATAATTTTACTATTTATTATTACCATTACAAATATGCCACTGAGTTTATGTCTCGAAAATATAAAACATCACTCGCTGCATGCTTATGCCATTCAAGCAGAAACTAACACGTGAAAGCTACCAGTTACTAGTACTACAATGCTAGCTGCATGTGCATATTCTCAGCAGCAAAATGATGAGGAGGAAAATATTGTGCGATATCCTATCTGATGTAATCGTTAGCTGCTCACACTTACTGAATTTGTCTCACCACTGCATTGTAACCTTCTATGTCACCCAGGTGATATAAAAAAAAAAAAAAAAGAACATTGTAACACTATTTCACCCATGTGTTACCTCGACCTGTATTGGAAACAAATAATAGTAGCCTTCATAGAGGTGCATGCTTGCGCACAAACACACAAAGAAAGCTGGTGTAAGAAAATGGATAGCTCCTCCTATTAACTATAAAATACAACTTTTCATTTATCCTCCTCCTTCATCTTTTTCTCCATGGTCACAAGCTGTAAACTCTGGCAGAAAGTTCTGGTTGCTCGTCCACTTCTGGTCTTTAATCTTTGTTCCAGAAAAACTTACCAATCTGGCCTGTTTGTGTGTACCTCACCTCTCAGGCAGATGCAAACTGACTTTAAAGGAAACAACATAGTTTGTCACCTTTTAGGGCATGATCATTAAGAGGCAGGGGATCTATTCTCGTTTCCCTGAAAATGATACCTAGGAAGTCAGATGGGGAAATTCATCTACTAAAAACTTGAGCGTACCTTGAAAATTCGTAGAGGGTAGGAAGAAGCAAATCATAGTAGTAACATATGTTTTTGCAAAAATTTAGTAGTCTAATCCTCGATGATGCTATGGTCTTCATGCAAAGAAAATTGGGGGGTGGGGGGAGAAAAGATAGAAACAATGTGGAAGAGTAGCAGAAACAACAGAAAAAGACACAGTGGATGCTGAAGAAGACGAAGATAAAGGAGGAGGAGAAAAAGTGGAGGAAGAAGAAAAAGAAGAAAAGGAAGTATTCTTTATTTACAGAACCACAGCCAGACTAGGGTGTGATCCTTAGCTATTCACTGTTTACCATAGAGATGGCATACAACATAAAAGATACCACTCCTGTTTTATATATCATTCCAGAGCTCCAGATTTCAACGACTTCAGTTTCCTGCTAAATACAGACAACTGTCAAAGCTCTGATGCAGTGTGATAACATTCACTTCAGTGTCCAATATGCAGCATTTAAAATATTCCATTTTAATCTTTTAATGTCCTTGTTAACTTCCTTTTTTTCCCCATCTTTTGAACATTGTGTCTGTTTGTTTACTTTATGATTTTGTTGTTGGTTACACACGCAAACTATTGTGGTTTCCTTATTGTTTTTAAATCCAATGAATGATGACTTAATCAGGTTGCCACTGGTACAATAAGTTTGTGAACTCTTCTTCGGCTGCTGACGAATAGAGACAGAGCTCATCTCTAAATGCATGCAGTACAGTAATGGCACTGCTTCAATAAATACCAGTTTTAAAAATACATAGCAGAAAATATGTATAATTAAAAATAGTGCAAGCTTATACAATATATGGGATGGCTGACTTAGGGCATTCTTCAAAGTCATAGTCCATCTGCTTGAGACACCAAGAACCAGGAGTTTGCATAAAAATAAGCTAGATCTGTGAAACAGATGTGCACACAACACTCAGGTTCTGCAGGAAGACTTAAGTGCGGAGGTGGACGAACACCCAGAACTTTCTGTCGGAGTTTACAACCAGTGAAGGAGAAGGAGAAGAAGGAATCAAATCCAGGACCTACTTTGAGCTGGGAGGCAAGCACCCAGTCACTACTCTAATGCGCTCCTGATGTAGGCACACACAATACTACACACACAAAAACACAGTGATTTTAACACAATAGCACAAATTGAATCACAGTTTGAGTTTATTTTTAAAACATGATTATTCTCTTTTAGCACCATTCAGACACACGTCAATAAATGTCATAAAACAATATATTTTAAATCTTCTCTTTCTTCTTGATGTCCTTCTGTACAGTTTTGGGTGATATGGTTCTACTTCTAGCTCTTCTGGTGGTCACCTTGACCACAGACACACTGCTGTTGCAGAGTTTATCTGATGTGATCTTTCCATAAGGTTCTTGGTCTACCTCATGATTTGCTTTCGTTGTGCATAATTTAGAATTTGGTTTCATGTCAACTTCTCTAATACCTGATTTTATCTCTTCTGGTCTGAGATACTTGCTCTTAACTCAGTAAAACACCTAATTTTAACATTTATTATGTGATCATCTTTCTCAGTTTAATCTTTACTGTATAAAAATGTGTCAACTCCATGTTCATTTATGAATAAATTAAATCAAACCAGACTTATTTATTCACAGCTTTACTTATCAAAACTATGTTTCTTTTGAATTTTTTAGCAATAAGGCTGCCAAATATAAGCAAAACAAATAAGCACGATTAAAATTCTCTTTTATAATCAAATGAAATGTATCTTAATAATAAATTTAGAAACATTTTATTTTACAAAAAACTGCATTTCCACCATTATTTCATTCACTTCTTTGACTCCCAGGTCGACCCAGCCTTTTATGGGTACCAGGTGCAGTCCTGGGAAGTAAAGGCGAACGGCGTAATGCTGACATCACCCATCTTGTGCCGATAGATCTATAAAAATAAAGGCCTAGCCCTATATTCCCAATACACCTAAAGGCATGAAAAAGAGACCTTTTACTTTTTACCTAATTCATTCACTTCTGCCACATACACAGTCATGCTGCGACAAAGAGGTGTTACTATCTCTGTTTACAGTGTCCCTGTATGTTCTTTATCCAAACACAAGCAGGTAACAGCAAGATGTCTTTGTTGCTGTAAATATGTTTACCATCATACTCCCATTTTGTGGACAAAGAAGAAAATCAATAATAACATACAGACATCTGCAGACAATACCATAAAACTTAGTTAAAACGAATCTGAAAGGTCAAAATTCGCGTTTGTGTCAAAACAAATTTGTTCTAATCAGGAATTAATATAAATTTACATCTCTGCTGAGACCAGTTTTTTAATGTTAACTGAGTGTTCAACTGAAGTAAGTTTATGCTAACGAGGTATTACTGTTCTAGTAAAATAGATTGTCTAAAAATAATATGCCTGATGTACCATGATATGAAAAAGTTATTCACGTGACCCCTGGTTGGCGCACTGGTGGTTGGAATACTTCACCCTTTGTTACTGCTTGTAGTTCAGACAGACATAGGCTTCGGCCGAAATGTCAATTAGTTTTTTTAGCCACAGTTCACTGGATTAACTTCTTAGCAAAATAAAATACCAGCTATAAATGGTTACCAGTTAAAGTCCTGGGAAGTAAAGATTATAAGAGTGAAGCTGACATCAGACCAGTCGGCACTGGTAATCTGGATTACCAGATTACCAGTGCCGACTGGTCTGAAAAACAGTCTAGCCCTATATGCCCAAAGGCACGGAAAAGGTTTCTTTACTTTACTTACTTTATGACTTTCTAAGTATATAAATAACCTAGTACAAGCAACCCCTTATACAGCCATATTTTATTATTATGTTGTGACCAAATATAATAACTTAGAGAAATTACTACACGACCAGTGTGATTCAAAAGGAAGAAATAGTTGTGAGTGACACATTTCTTGTGACAAGAGAAGTTAAGGGAAATTTACAAATGAGTACATTTTGTCACAATATTGGTACATATTTTTTACATTCAAGAGGATCAGCTGGCTTAAAGGTTAAGAACGCTGGGCTCTAAGTAGGGAGACCCAGGTTCAAACCCCCAGTGAGGTGATTGCATTTTTGTTTCCTGTTGGAGGCAAAAAACAAAATATTAAACTGCATCGTTCATGGTGACTGCGATAGCCATGTCGTCCTCAATCTTAGGCTTGAAATCCTCAAGGCTCTACACCGCTCTAAACAAAAGTGGTTTATACAGGCAATAAAGACGTTTAAAATTAACCCCTCTGATTAACAAATAGGGTGGGATCTCATCTGCTAAACACTCACTAATATTTAGGTAAATTCAATGTTATTACATAAGTTTAACTCTTTCGGCCTCATAGGGTTTTGTATAAATATCATAATTTATTTTCAGTACACACTCTCATGAAAATGCTAAACACCTGCAGAGCTGTAGAAAAAACAAATGAATTAAAGATACCCCTGTTGTTGTCAGATTTATTTAGCGTACACTGACCAAAATTTAAATATATGAAGACACCCAACGTGATGTTTGAAATGTGTGAGGGAATAATCAGTTACACATCATGCATCGTCTATAGCTGAAAGAGTTAATACACTTTTAAATAAACACTCCAAAACTCCAGAAATGTTCCATTTTTGTAACCACCTCTGTCATGTACTAACATGTTATCCTGTGGCCCTCCGCTTGAGACACTGATTGACAACATTCAGAAGATGTGAGTTCTCCAGAGCAGCTGCTACTCGTTCTTTATCTGCCAGCTGCTTGTTTACTGTGGACAAACAAATTATTACAAAGTAATTATCACACATAAAAAGAGAACCTACAACTGTAGTGACAGTGAAGCCTGTTTGACCGAGAACATACAAATTACAGTGTGTCCCATAATTTTCAGTAGATAGGAAAAATAAACACATCACCAACACCATTACAAGCATCAGAATGTTGAGTTTGAGAATGGAGGTGGAGGCAGTCACTGCAGCCTTCCTCTGGCTTGAGACTCAGCTGTACACACATGTCATAACTGTAACTGACTCACAGAGAAAGATGGAGACAGGCATGCTCTGTGCTGAGTGGCAAGTATCACTTTAGAGGTTCTGGGTAGTTAGAGATCTTCAGATATTTTCTCCAGGGTATGCCGGTGTGTTGGAAAATGGGCAGGCCTGCCTGGTTCTGCACCACTTGGTGGTGAATTGATGTATGACAAGCTAGATGTTGTGAGGGCCCTTTGGAAGCGAGTGAACAGTGCGGAGGCACAAACAGATCATTACAGTCTGAGGAAAATGGTGCTGTGAGGAGTTAGCAGGGGATCTGGCCAACGCTCAACATTGAAAGGAAAAGCAGGACGGATACACAATCAGACAGTTAATGGTGCCACTGGAATTGGAAATCTTCACTTGCTGCTGAAGATGGGGATGGAGCGCTCATGGGAGCTTCCAAAATGCTGTGATGTTGATTCTTAACTGAACATTACAAGCATAACTTGTGTTCTTCAGCAGTGGAGGAATGTGTGTTCACAACAATGACAGTCATGTACAGAAAATGATATAAATTAAAATGTCTTACAAAAACATATGTTTATTTTCCTTACACATGGAAACTTATGAAACACTCTGTAGTAGTACCTTTGCATTCATCTTTAAACCGGCAGTGGGCATGTGTTGTGTTTACGGTGAGGCTTTCGGTCCAATATGTCAGCAAAACCATATTAGTTGCCTTATATGACATGCTTGTTAAGAGGGCAGTAGGGCTATCTCTCACCCCACAACCTTTTCCTCAAAAGGAGGCCCTTGAACCCAACAGGGAACAAAAATATTTATAAATGTAAGCTATCATAACAAACAACAGAAAACCTATCATTTAGAATACTGGTAAAGTCGCTGGGAGACAGAGTAGCTCAACATTTGATACGTGAAAGGCCCGACTCATTTGTTTCAGCAGACTGAAACAATCACCAATCAATCAGTGTGTCACATTCAGGCTGCTATCTAGAGGTTCACCATAAAAAAAAAAGTTAGTTGCGTATCCTTTACAGGACGTTGCAGAACCAACCCTAACAGCCCCTGGCTGTTGTGTGGTTCCTCTAGGCAATCTACATCCAGTAGTTTGCCACTGCTTTCTGGGCGGTCAGCTTTCTTGATACCACTGTCGAAACCAACACAAGGCGCGTTGCCCGCAGCTGGGATCAATCCTGGCATTACGAAGCGAAGCGTTCGCATCGACTTAGCCACAGAGCCGACAGAGGTTCACCATACCATCCAAAAATTTTTAAAAAAATCATTCTTGATAGCAGACCAACCAGGTAGATCCACAGAAGTTATACTTATGGCACCCATAATGGTTACAACGGCCAGATTTAATCTGCAGCCCTATATGGGGAAGGACCGGCCCTATGTGAAGAAGGACCAGCCCTATGTGAGGAAGGACCAGCCCTATGTGAAGAAGGACCAGCCCTGTATGAAGAAGGACCAGCCCTGTGTGAGGAAGGACCAGCCCTATGTGAGGAAGGACTAGCCCTAAGTGAGGAAGCACCAGCCCTATGTGAGGAAGGACTAGCCCTACGTGAGGAAGGATCAGCCCTATGTGAGGAAGGACTAACCCTAAGTGAGGAAGCACTAGCACTATGTGAGGAAGGACCAGCCCTATGTGATGTAGGACTAGCCCTATGTGAGGAAGGACTAGCCCTTTGTGAGGAAGGACCAGCCCTATGTTATGAAGGACCGTCTCTAAGTGATAAAGGACACGCCCTTTGTGAGGAAGGACCAGCCCTATGTGAGGAAAGACTAGCCCTATGTGAGGAAGGACAAGCCCTTTGTGAGGAAGGACCAGCCCTATGTGATGAAGGACTAGCTCTATGTGAGGAAGGACAATTTAGTAAATACTGTCAGCCCTATACCACGGGATCCGGTCAAAGCTCAACACTCACGAAAAAGGCGGGACAGATGTACAATCAGACCTTTACTCGTGCCATTAGAATTGGAACTCTGCACTTGCTGCAGAAGATGGGGACAGAGCTCTTTTGGAAATGTCTGCGTGCTGTGATGTGGATTTTTAATTCAACACTGTTAGACTGAACCCCTTGTTTATTCAGACCAGGTTCAGTGTGTGATGTGACAAACAGCAAACCAGCCACCTTTACTTCCCAGAACATTACCTGTTACCCTCTGTAGTCTGGCTCTATTTGGACCTAGGTCAATGTTCAAATTCTTGATGGGGATCTGAACTTATAACCTTGGGCCAGCAGGCAAGAGTGCTAGTCACTATGCCACCAAAGCTTTCCTTGTCCACATAATTCTGATTTGTTCAACTGGATCTGACTGACAAGAAACAGTTATTCATACAGAAAACATTACATTCTTTATTTGCTATCTTATAATATTCTTCTTATTTGTATATATCAAATAGTTTTTATGAGTTAAGAAATGACATCACAGCACTCAGGGCATTTTCATAAACGCTCTGTCCCCATCTTCAGAGTTCCAATTCTGACTGTACCAGTAACTGTCTAATTGTATGTCCATCTCGCTGCTTTCCCGAGTGTTGAGCATCAGCCAGTGCTCTGCACCATTCTCTACAGACCATGATGATCTATTTATGCCTCTGCACTTGCTGCTGAAGATGGTGACCAAGCATTCATGGTGCTATGATGTCAGTTCTTAAAGTTGCAACAGCTAGCTTTATCACATAATTTTGTAGGCTTCAGTTTCCCTCCTTCCTTGGTTATTTTTATTTTGTTATCAGAAGATCAGAAATGTCAACAATCTTCCTTCTACTGAGGCAAAGACATCTCTGCTGGTTGGGACATGTCTCCCGCATGAAAAACGGCCACCTTATAAAGGATCTACTGTATGGTGAAATGGAAACAGGGAAAAGATCTGCAGGAAGGACAAAGCTCTGTATGCTATAAGGGGCTTGAGTGGTCTTGAGGTATGGCATCCACCTCAAGTGCTAGAGGTCCTGGGTTCAAACCCTGGCGAAGGCTAGGATTTTTTTCCCGTGGACCCAGTAATTTCCTCTGGTCTCTGGGTAGTAAGACCAGACGCCTGTGTGTATTGTTGTGCACATAAAAAAAATACCTTGGCAGTGGGAAAAGAAAAAAGAGCAGCATAAAAGCGCTGCCCAGGCAAAATTTGGAGTTAAAAATCTGCCCAAAGTATTTCAGGATCCTCGCAGTTTGTGCACTGCGCTGAGATTCTTCAGTCTCAGGCTTGAGTTAAAAGTAGAACAGAGAACTTATGGGTTACACCTGTGTGGCATAATGTTGATCCATTTAAACATAAACATGCTATAAGGATGTATGCAAACACGACCCGAGGGATATCAATACTGATGCAGACACTTGGAAGAGATCAGTTACAGACTGACTCCTATGGAGGCAGATAGTGAAAGACAGACTATTGCACTTTGCAAGAGGCCTAACGGAGCAAGCTACAGAGAGGAGATGTCTGAAAGAAAACCAGCTCTAGTATAAAGAGTATCAACCTTTTTATTTAATCTATACCCCTCCCACACTTGACTTTACAGTCACAGCTGATGCTGCTCTCAGGACTTTACAGTCACAGCTGATGCTGCTCTCAGGACTTTACAGTCACAGCTGATGTTGCTCTCAGGACTTTACAGTCACAGCTAATGTTGCTCTCAGGACTTTACAGTCACAGCTGATGTTGCTCTCAGGACTTTACAGTCACAGCTGATGCTGCTCTCATACGAAACTCCATGGCTCCTAGGCACTAAGGTTGCCTACGTGAACAGATATGACTGACAGCACATCAGTACATAAGTAAAGTAAAGATCTCTTTTCACGCCTTTAGGCGCATTGGGCATATGAGAAGAGCACCCATATTTTTACAGACCAATTGGCACTACGTGGGCAATGTGGTCAGCATTACGCCAGCAGTCTACATTTCCCAGGACATACATCATGGTACCAATTTTAGGCTGGGTCGACCTGCAACCCATTCATGCAAAAGAAAACTCACCAGCGGCCTCAGACTCATGTGTGCCTGGTGCTATCTGTACATCCACCTGTAATGTAAATAAAGGAGATTAAGAAGATACTAGCAGTTAATTCAGAACAGTTTTGCTATAGCAAGGTTGATTCTGTTGTCAGATTTCCTTTAATGGAAGTTAGCTATTTAGTTTATTTACCGATCATCCGCAACTCACAAGTCCATAAGTGCTCTGATCCTATCTTCAGTATCTCCCTCAGCGTGTGACAGCTGATAACACCAGTTCTGTGCTGGTTTTCTTTTCTTCTTTGGCTTCCTGTATAGTGTTTATGTCTTGTAATATCTCTATAAGTTTTTGTAGTCTTGTCAGGACTGCCAGTTAATACCATAATCGCTCGAATCATCTACTCTTCCTGCTTCCTTGGGAGCAATGAGAACATCAACCTAGTCCATTGCTTTATTTTTTTTTTTTACTGTAGCCCTACCAGCAAGCCAATCTGCACATTCATTCCTTCTTACTTCAGAATATCCTTGCAAAAAAATGAAACTGATTTCTGTTAGGCACAATTTCCTCAGAGACTTCTTAAGCAAGTATATGGAATCAGTTAGAAAGCATGCACTAGAACCAAATGTGTGTCTCTAACCAGCACTGTATTTATTAGCGCCATCACCTTCTCAGGGAGCCACCATGGTGTAGCTTCCAGACATCCGCCTGCTGATTGAAAGGCCTAGGTTCAGGACCTGAGGGAGCCAGACTTTTTTTCCAAAATGACCTTGGTTCTCAGGTTGACCCAGCCTTGAGTCAGTACCAGGTGTCGTCCTTGGAAGTAAAGGTGGCTGGCGTGATGCTGACCACATTACCCACCGAGTGCTGATTGGCCTTAAAATGTCTAGCCCTATATGGTATGGAAAAGAACCCTTTATTTGATCCTCTTCAATGTCAGACTACTTATAATGAAGAAAAATAGCACATCTCTGACACTAAAATGATTGTGTGACCTGGGAGTAAAGCTAGGGAAGCAAGTCTATGTTGACTTCGTGGTCAAGTCAGGAGACACTGTTCTAATGATGAAGAGACCCAGGGAATCAAAGATAGCGACACTGATGATGTAGAAGGTCAGAAGACCATAGGAAACAAGGAACGCAGGTAAACGATGTGTTTAGTGCATTTGGTTGTTTTTATGAACTATGGTAAGCAGAAAGCATGAGATTGGAATGAACGTCTGCAGGCAAGAGATAATAGGAAATCAGTTGCTGTTTGGACATGTATGTGAGCAGTCGAATGCAGAGGAACGACTGTGAAGAATGTAGATTGCCTGACTATGTGTAGAAGATCGTATGAGACATGGCACGTGTAGGAGACATGGCGGTGTCAGTGTGAGCAAATGTTAAACGACTGCAAGATTCTACTAGATTCTGCTGCGTAGAATTGCAAGTGCAAGCGGCCAGCATAAACGAGATGTACAGTCTGAAAGAAAATTGCATCTAGATTCGAGTTGTGATGTTTCTGAGGCAGTATTTGTAATTGGGTTTGTATTATTGACGAGAACACAAAACAGTGACTGGACAGTACAGTTGTTGGATCGGCTAATAAAATCAGTAACTGCTGATGAACATGTTTGTCATCTGAGGTGTTCATACTAATGTTTTACAACAAGGAAAGAAAGAACAGAGTTTGTGATGAGCGCAGATAAAACCTAGACGGAGCAACATTGCAACTATAAACAACCTGTCATGAGAAAAATCAGTAGAAGTACCCTGGAGTGGCTGCTGCACCAGAGGGCTGAGCACACCTGGGAATGCCCTATGTGCAGTGATATTGATTGTGATAACATAACACCCCATTCCAAAAACAAACATACCTTGAACCTTGCAGGCATTGACCTTAGAAGCTTCACTCTAATGGACAAACCAATCAGAGTAGCCATACTGCAGTGTGGAATTGTGGGAGTGAATAAAATGTGGACAGTGCTGGCACTGTCATCAACCTGGCAAAGTAATAAAAAAAAAAACATTTTATTCATTATATGTGGTCATGAATATAATATCTGAGGTATCTGCAATGTAAGCCTTTTAACTAACCTATGAGAAAACTGAAGCATGAGACAGGTAAAGGAGGGCCAAAAGAGAAGAGGTTGGGCAGTTTGTCCCCAATGCATGGATGAACACCTGCATAAAAATGTATTCACAGTACACAAGATAGAAGGCTGTGGACAGACATAAACAATATATATATATAACACATACTACTTCCGGTTCCGACATTGCCAGGGAATGGACGACGGTTGAGAACTTGGATTATGTTGACCGTTCTCGTCACGGTTTCTCCTCTAGTTACGATGTTGCAAGATTGTGAAAGTCCAGTTTGCAGCCAGAGCTACTGGGTTTAGTGCTCCTGGTGGCACTATGAGCTGTGATTATTAGTTATCGACTGACTTCCAGATTCACACATAATGTCAATGAAAGGTGATGAATTTTTCTTCGCTGTGTTCCTGGACAAGGCGTGTGCTGTAGCTGCTATTTATTTGCTGGCCAAGGTCACTTTGAGAATGGTCAGGAAAAGTTTGAATCTACTTATCGGACAGCTATTCATCAAATGAATTGATTTTCAGCAATGGAGCCTGGTCTCGCTGTGTGTTTAAGGAGGCATGCACCTTATGGTTTGTTAGATAAAATCGTGTGTGTTTAAGGAGGCATGCACCTTATGGTTTGTTAGATAAAATCGTGTGTGTTTAAGGAGGCATGCACCTTACGGTTTGTTAGATAAAATCGTGTGTGTTTAAGGAGGCATGCACCTTACGGTTTGTTAGATAAAATCGTGTGTGTTTAAGGAGGCATGCACCTTATGGTTTGTTAGATAAAATCGTGTGTGTTTAAGGAGGCATGCACCTTATGGTTTGTTAGATAAAATCGTGTGTGTTTAAGGAGGCATGCACCTTATGGTTTGTTAGATAAAATCGTGTGTGTTTAAGGAGGCATGCACCTTATGGTTTGTTAGATAAAATCGTGTGTGTTTAAGGAGGCATGCACCTTATGGTTTGTTAGATAAAATCGTGTGTGTTTAAGGAGGCATGCACCTTATGGTTTGTTAGATAAAATCGTGTGTGTTTAAGGAGGCATGCACCTTATGGTTTGTTAGATAAAATCGTGTGTGTTTAAGGAGGCATGCACCTTATGGTTTGTTAGATAAAATCGTGTGTGTTTAAGGAGGCATGCACCTTATGGTTTGTTAGATAAAATCGTGTGTGTTTAAGGAGGAGGCATGCACCTTATGGTTTGTTAGATAAAATCGTGTGTGTTTAAGGAGGCATGCACCTTATGGTTTGTTAGATAAAATCGTGTGTGTTTAAGGAGGCATGCACCTTATGGTTTGTTAGATAAAATCGTGTGTGTTTAAGGAGGCATGCACCTTATGGTTTGTTAAATAAAATCGTGTGTGTTTAAGGAGGCATGCACCTTATGGTTTGTTAGATAAAATCGTGTGTGTTTAAGGAGGCATGCACCTTATGGTTTGTTAGATAAAATCGTGTGTGTGTTTTACTGACTGAGGACACTTTGTATGGCTACAGCATTTCCTGGAAGTATCAATCATGTCTGACTCAGTTTGTGACCGGAATCATTGGCATAGGCGGTTGAGCAATTATGGGCCAATCTCGTTTGCTGTGATGCCGGAACCGTAACGACTAACTAACTAACTAGACAAAATTATTAGTGCACCAATCAGTATTAACCAAAAGATATACTTCTAGAAAAATTATCAAATATACCATCGGCTGCCCTTACATATCACACAACGGTATATTTGGAACATTTCATGAATTTGCTTCCCGCAAATTCATGAAGCGTATGATCACTAACAAAATTCTTAGAACAAATCATTCCCGTGTGGGTTCCGGGGCCCTATTATAGGGAAAACAGGAAGCATGTCGTAAGAGTCGACTTATTGGGAGCTTCCTTCAAAGTCGGAGTGCATCTGACTGAGAGGCAAGGAACCAACAGTCTGCATACAAAATAGTCAGATCTGTCAGAACTTTCTGCCAGAGTTTTCTGTGACTGCCGCACAGCCGACAGTATCCCCCGCACTACGTGCGCGCAGATGGGGGGCTAAATTAGATGGCTGGGACTCACGAGCAGCAGCTACCGCATCTCCTGCAACTTCCTCTAATTTATTTGCTCGTGAGTCTCAGGCATCTAGTTTAGATCCCCATCCGCGCGAAGCGGTGTGGGGGATACTGTCGGCGGTGAGTTTAAATGCATTTTGCGCATGCCGAAAAGTGTGAGGACAACAACGATGCTTATCTGCGTAGGAACACGACCGTCTCCATCTGACGGGCCGTGCTGCTGACGTCACCGGGCCAACGATGCGATAACGCAGCGATTCTCTAACAAGAAATAAACTGTTTTCAACAGCGGCGAGGGGAGACAACTTAAATTTTAACTTGTAAGTATCTACATGCCTTCTTTAATAATTTCAAAATTTTTAGCCGACTTTTCTTGATTATTGCCGTGGCACCCCTAGCATACGCTCACGGCACCCCGGGTTGCCTCGGTACCCAGTTTGAGAACCGCTGCGTTAACGCATCGCTAGCCCGACCCGGTGACGTCAGCAGCACGGCCCATCAGCTGAAGCCGGTTATGGTAGGAGCGTGTGGTCTCCCCGCCATGTGGCTTTTATCGTCTGTAATGCTGCGTGTCTCGAAATTATCAATAGTTGCTATTAACGTCTGCTAGTATCATCTGCAGAAACGCTTGAAATTATCAACGGTCGCTATTTTTGTCTGGTACTATCGTCTGCAGTATTGGGCTCTTGAAATTGTCAAGTAATCCTAATTTTGCCACAATTTGTTCCTTGGCAGAAAGTCTGCATTTTACACACAACTGAGGCCCTGTTACGCTATTTGCTTGGCCGCCATAATATCGGGTAGAAATTCGGTGGAGAGCCAAAAATACTAAGAAAACGGTACATGTTAGAGAAGCACAAGGAACACCACCTCCCCCCCCCCCCCTTTTACACACACACCAAACCATAGAAACAGAGTGTGAGCTGGAAGGAAAGCAAAAGACAATTCAATCAACAAATACTTGAAGTAAGTTTATGTGTTTGGCAAATATCACAACTGTGGGCTGTAAAAAAGGAATAAGAAAATTTGCGAATGACATCATTGAAATTAAAATACAAAAACGATTTTCTCGTTTTTAAAAAAAATTTCCACATTGTCCCTCTAGGATTGCTGACTGAAGGTTTGACCCTCAAAAACAAATGAATCAGGGGTCACATTTCGGCGGGGTCACATTTCGGCATGCCCACATTTCGAATGGTAATGCCAATGCAAATCTAACAAGAACAAACACATCCCAGTGAACCGTATGCTGTACTGTATAGTATAATAGTATACGAAATTTATTTTGGGGCACCCTACAAAAGTAAGTATTACCTTGAAGTCTTTTACGTTTACTTTTCTTTCTACTTTCTATGCAAGTAAGAGTGTAGCCGTAGCAGTAGAAGATTGATTTTGAAAACTAAAAACATAGGATGATGACGGTAACTAGCAAAAATACGAATACGAACAATGTAAATAAGCAATACAGACCGAACACTTCTCTGCTATCAATTGCGTCTTTTATCAAATCATCTTCTTCTTCTGGTAAAACATCTCTCTCTTTGGTGCGCTGAAAGACGACAGGGTTGGCGTTATCTAAAGTTCCCATGTTTCACGTCAACGATGTGGATTTTCTATCTGGAACTTGTTTACTTCCACGATAGACAATTTGAAGTGCTGCAGTCAGTAACAGTGTAAAATCTATTCCGTCGCGGCCAGGGTGAAAGAAAAGCCTAAAGCTAGCAGCGACAGAAAAGATATTGGACAACATCCTGGCTGGCAATGCGACGATCGGGAATGGACCATATATAGACAGGAGAGCCATCATCAATGCCATGCAAAAGACTAAACGCTGTGAGGCTTTCAGTTTCGTGGAAAATTATCTGGAGCTGCGAGACAGGAAAAACCATGCGGGTGCACCCGCCATTATATTAGCCAGAGCAGAATGGTTATGGAGCTGAGTGGTCTCGAGTGCTGGAGGTCCCGAGTTCAAGCCTCGGTGAAGGCTGGGATTTTTCATGTGGACTTCTAGTTATTTACCCCTGGTCTCTGGGTAGTAAGATTGGACGCGCGTGTATATTCTTGTGCACGTATAGAAGCCCTAGGCAGTTGGAAATCTAAACGAGTGGCCTAACGGCACCATTTTAAGTTGCAGATCTACCTAAAGTATTTTAGGATTTTCGCTGGTGCTACGGACTTCGTGCACTGCGTAAAGATTTTCGGGCTCAGTCTTGAATTGTAATTAGAACAGAGCACCAATGGGTTACTACCCTTGTGCGATAACTTAAATTTTACAATGTATTTTCTAAACTCTTTGGGTCCCAGGGTGTTTAGCATCAGAGGCCCAAGGGGTAGTCAAAAGAGATGTAAAATCGGCGCATCTTGCGTTCATTGGGCCTCTAGGCAAGAACCTATGAACGTATGCTGCGTTCCTTGGGACTCAAAGAGTAAATACAGTAACAGACGATGATCATATTTGAATGTTATCATACATACATAAAAACAGATATAAAAGCATGCTATTTACTTACCTTGATCAAAATGGTGACATGGCACGCAGAAGTAGGAGGAGAAAATTGGATTAGGGGAAAATTATTGTTTAGAAAGTAAGTTACTTTCCATAATGACATCATGCATCATTGTGTGTTACATATAATATTTCTTCTCTACTTGTAAAGCAGACACTCCAGCGATTGAGTCCGCAAGATTCTTAAGAATCGCTTTATTTACACTCCGGGGACTTTAACACCCTCTGGGCTGAATTGCCAACACAGTTTCATATAAACTCCTAAGGGATTGAACTGCATTCACAGTTTTATCTCTAACCCCCCCCCCCCCCAGTTATGGTCCCTGGTACTCCACAGGGGATATTCATTTCCCTGGCCCACGTGTGAAGATAGTTTGCTGAGAAACCATCGACCTGGCTGCTTCGAGATACCAGCTAAGTGATTTTGTGTATTTGTGTAGTATTGTTTGATTTGTATGTGCCGATGAAGGCTCCATAACCACAACGTTCACGTTTTGTTTGTATTTGTTATATTGTGAAGCTGGCTAATATACTTTTCGTTCGGCTTTATATCTACTTGTAGAGGGTTTGGAGACACTAGTTTTTGTTCACAGCCAGCATTCTAAAATGCTATTATTGTGTTGGTTACCATTTTTAATTTTTCTAAATGTTCGATAATATTATCATTGAATAAGTTAACACACCTGTTAACTAGGGTTCTAATATAGTGCCACCTCCCAACAACTACTAGTGTTATCATACCGTCCCCATGTGGGATGCAAAGTTTCGTTGTTTTAAGCTCCACCATGGCTTTTTCCGGGAGCCCAAATATGGCCTAAAGGCTGAACGGGGTTTCTGGGACCTTTCCAATGGTGATCCTTCTCCTCTTGGTGGCACTTTGTTTCACCGGGTGTTTATTGCTCTGTGTGATGTCCTAGTGGGGTACAACTTAATATATACATACTTCTTGTGTTTTCGACCACATGAATTTCAGCATCGTTATTATTCCATCTCCCCCTCCTTCCTCCCCGGAAGAAATTTCTTTGCAATTTCTTCCTCCACAGCTGGTGAAGATGCTGAAGCTCTTGTGTGGTCATCTCAGTCATGTGATTGGCACGTGCCAGGCGTTCGGTTTCAAGGTGGCGTTCGAGTTCTGAGGCAAAATGTGCTTGAGAATTTAGTTCAGCTTCCAAGTTGTTCTAGTTTTGAGGTGTCCGAATGCCGAGGTAAACTATTCCTTTTGTTTTTTCTGTAGCATAATCTTCTTTTGCCTTTCTTATTATTTTCTTTACAGACAAGCTCAAAAGAAGTGGGGATATGACACTTTGCTTTATGTTAGATTTGAAATGAGTTTCCATACTCTAAGAGAGGAGGACAGGAGGCAGGCCAAGAAAGATGGACCCAAAATCTAGCAGACTGGATTGATTTCAAATATAGAACATCCCCGTGTTGGTTCCGGGGCCCTATTATAGGGAAAAAAAGAATATACCCACCCAGAAGCATGTCGTAAGAGTCGACTAATTTGGAGCTTTCTTCAAAGTCGGAGTGCAGCTGCCTGAGAGGCAAGGAACCAGCAGTCTGCACACAAATGAGTCAGATCTGTAAAACGGATGCACACGCAACACTCAGGTTTTGGAACAGGACTGCTAGTCCAGAAGTGGATAAACAACCAGAACTTTCCGCCAGAGTTTACAGCTGGTGACCGCGAAGAAGAAGAAGAAGAAATATGAAACAAATAAAAATCTAATTCAGTGGGCGTGGACTGTCATGTCTGTCTAAAACCTGCGTTTATCAAGTCACATGGTCCATAAATGCCACAAGAAAAAGCTGTCAAGAATTTTCTTTTGTCTCTTTTTTCCCCATATACCTTTCCATTGGCCATAGCACGTTCCAGTTTCCTTCTTCTCACTATGTAGTAAAACATGATGGCTGTGTCGTTCTGTTCTTTGTTATTAGTTTCCCCGTGTGGGTTCCGGGGCCCTATTATAGGGGGGGGGGGGGGGGAGAATAGACCAACTGCCTACCCAAAAGCATGTCGTAAGAGTCGACTAACTGGGAGCTTCCTTCAAAGTCGGAGTGCATCTGCCTGAGAGATAAGGAACCAGCAGTCTGCATACAAATGAGTCAAATCTGTAAAACGGATGCACACGCAACACTCGGGTTCTGGAACAGGACTGCAGTCGAGAAGTCGAGGAACAACCAGAGCTTTTCGTCGGATTTTACAGCCGATGAACGTGAAGAAGAAGAAGAAGAAGAAGTAATTAGTTGTGTTTAAGTCCTAGCCTTTTTCAAACATCGTGGTTGTATTTTGTCTGTCCAAGGTATTTTAGAGATTCTTCTGTGAAGCCATGTATCAAAGGCCTCAAGAAATTACTTGACTTGTTTAATAATTGTCCAGTATTCACAGCCGTATGTTAAAATTGGCTTAATATAGTATGCGAGAATTCATTTTCTAACCTCCAATAACATGGACATAATGCATAAGATGTCCTGAAAGAAAAGCGATGCAGTTTTAACATGTCCTATTGTTAAATAACCCACACAGATAACCTTGACTACGTTTCATTTATTTATTTATTTACTTTGAAGTAGAAGTAATGATTGTGTGTTATTTATATTCAAAAAACATATAGCTTGTAAGTCTTATCTGCTGTTAAATTATCTCTCAAATTAATACAATACAATTCTAAGCTAATTCAACAGCGCCGGTGAGCTAGTTTGATCAACAACAGCAAGGTTGTCCTGGACACTCATCTCGTCTATACTGGGCAGGGTTGTATTCTCCGGGCTCACACGTGCAGCAGTCGCCTAGTTTTTGAACCGGTGTAGTTCTGCAGTCGCATATTTTATCCTAGACAATGAACAGAGGCATGCGATTTAATAAGCTTACAGAGCAGTACTGTCTAATTTGGGTAGGGTTCTAATCTCTTTATGTTGTGACACCTATGGAAAGACTGCCCCCCCCCCCCCGGTATCGCCGGGGGGATAAACTGACATCTGGAGACAGATGTCGACTGTGGACCGGGTTGATCACCCCTAACACAGTATAATACCTCCGATTTCGTTCAACCACATATAAATATGCCCCCAGGGCCCTCCGAAAAGGGGGGGGGGGAGAATGAATGGCCCAATCCAATTGATACTCTCGGTGACGACTATGCTAGCCCCCGGACTCAGATACTCGCCCAACGTCCGGGCTGGCTCTGTACATGTGGGAAAAGCTTCACGGGGTTGCATGGTTTGAGAACGCATGCCGGAAGAATGAAATGCGAGGGTGCTCCATGCAGTAAACGCCGTCGCAAAACTACTACTCCTGTGGTAGTTTCTGAGTCGTCAGGGTACGACGGGCAGGGTGAACCCCACTCGCCCGGAGAGGCCCATGACGTCGACTGCGGAGGAGCACCTTTGATGATTTCTGAAGAAGTGCGTTCCAGAATCAGGTTTCCACCTGCGAGCGAGAAGGTGGTGTGGTGTAAGTTGGAGGCTACATTATGTGAGGTACTTAAACAAGATCTAAACAAGAAGTCGCTAGGCGACAAGCTTACGAAATTAGGTGATGTTATATATGAACACTGCTAACGCGAGTTCGGGACAGTGCACAGCCGGGTGCCAAGCAGAATACTAGCAGGAGACAGAGGGACATTCTGAAGTGTCAGGCAGACAAGAATGCCCTCAGAAAACGGTTCAAAGCCGCTACAGGCAGCGAACGGGAGGGACTGTACGAAGTTTGGTTGCATTTAAAGAACAAACACAGTGCCCTCTGTCGCGCTGAGCGTTTCTGTAACAACAGACGAAGAACCAAAAGGGAGCGAGATAAATTCTTTAGGGACCCGTATCAGTTTGCCCGAGGTCTTTTCGAGCAACCGAAGTCTGGGAATCTGGTTGTCAGTCAGGAAGAACTTTAGCTACATCTACGCAAGATGTACTCTGACAAAAAGAGGAGAGAGCCTCTCGATGACAATCCTTAGCGGTCTTAAACAGCCTTCGGTGCCGAAGGTACCATTTAAAATGGTACCTCCCCTTTGGTCTGAGGTTGAGGAAGTTGTGAAAAAGGCCAGCGGCAAGTCTGCCCTAGGTCCGAACGGTGTCCCGTACGTTTTTTACAAGCGCTGCCCGAAAATCCTAAAAATGCTTCACGTCTTGTTGAGACAAGCGTGGATCCGTAATCACATATGTCCAGAGTGGTCAAAGGCAAATGGGGTCTACATTCCCAAAGAGCAGGACTCGAAGAGTCTTTCCCAATTCATCTCGCTGTTGAATGTCGAGGGTAAGATATTCTTCTCAGTCAAGGCTCGCCGGCTCACACAGTATCTAATGACTAACAAGTACATAGATACGAATGTTCAGAAGGGTGGTATTCCAGGCGTTCCTGGGTGCCTTGAACACGCGACCATGATTTGGGAGGCTATCCAGAGAGCCAAGCATGAGAGAACCGAATTGCACGTTATATGGTTGGACTTAGCCAACGCCTACGGGGCAGTCCCCCATAGGCTACTGTGGCGAGCCTTTCGCATGTTTCACGTACCGGCACAGATCAATCAAATGATCGAGCAATATTTCTCTAAGATCGCTTTGCGCTTCTCTACCTCGACGTTTACCACGAGGTGGACTGAGTTGCAGATTGGGATAGCTATGGGGTGTACGATCTCACCTATACTGTTTGTCATGTCTATGCAGATCATGTTAGACGGGGCGGCCGGCTACGGACAGGGCCTTCAAATAGGGGATCACTGGTTGCCGCCACTACGCGCATTTATGGATGACACAACTATAATAACGGGCAGCGAGGAATCTGCCCGCACGATCCTGAAAAGATTGGACGCGGTGGTCCAATGGAGCGGTATGCAGTTCAAACCGCAGAAGTCGAGGAGTCTGTCAATCCATAAGGGCAAGGTGTCGGCAACCAGTTTTACGGTGGCAAGGAACAAAATTCCCACGGTTCTGGAGGAACCGGTGAAGAGTCTCGGTCGCGTTTACGATTCGAAGTTATCTGATAGAGCGGAGGTCCGGCGAATACACGAGTCACTGGCTACAGGCCTGCTCGCGATCGAGCGATGCAGGCTGATCGGAAAATTCAAGGTATGGTGTCTCCAATTCATGTTGATTCCAAAGCTCCTATGGCCACTGTTAGTCTACGAAGTGACGATGACTGCAGTAGAAACCATGGAGAAGAAAACCAACACAGCCTTGAGAAAGTGGATTGGTGCACCGCCTTGTCTGACCGACGTGGCTCTGTATTGCAAACAGGCTAAGCTGGTACTTCCGTTCAAATCAATAACCGAAGAGTTTAAAGTCGGCAAGGTAAGGCTCGCCATGCTCTTACGCGAGTCTTCAGACCCAAATGTCATCGCTGTCCAGCCCGCTCTAAAGACTGGTCACAAGTGGAGGGTCCTCGATGCGATAGAATCTGCCCAGAATGCACTAAAATTGAAGGCGATAATGGGATACACTCAAACCGACCGTCGAGGCTTAGGGCACGGGAAGGTCAATTGGTGGTCAAAGGCCTCAGCCAAAGAACGCCGAGACATGGTGATACAAACGGTGAGGGACAACGAAAACGAGGTTCGGGTCCAGAAAGCAGCCCAGCAGTCGCAGCAGGGCCATTGGGTCAGCCTGGAGAGCGCATTGCCAAGAATACTCACATGGGGTGAGATCTGGCGGATGACCCCGCTGCGACTGAGCTTTATAGTTCGTTCGGCGTACGATGTATTACCGTCCGGTGTTAACATGGTTAAATGGTCTGCGGCCAACGATCCGACTTGCCCGTTGTGTAAATCGAAGCAAACTCTTGAGCACGTCCTGTCCGCGTGCAGGAAAGCCCTAGGTCAAGGCCGATATACCTGGCGACACAACAAGGTGTTAAAAGAGTTAGCAGCCGTTGTCGACCAGGCTAGAATGAGGGCTAACGCCAGAGCCAGTTCTAGCATCGTCCCTATTCGTTTTCTCAAGGCTGGGCAGGTTCAAAAAGGTAAGGTCAACCAAAACGCATTCGCTCCATCTGTGCTAGACTCTGCGAGGGACTGTTTACTGGCGGTTGATCTGCCAGGCCATGAACGGTACCCCGAGTTGATCCGTAAGACCGGCCTGCGACCGGACATAGTTCTCCACTCTGCGCAAAAACGGCAGCTCATCCTGATTGAGCTGACTGTCCCGTTTGAGTCGCGTATGGAGGAGAATCACATGTATAAGCTCGAGAAATACAGTGATTTAGCAGCCGGTCTGAGGAGAAACGAGGCGTACACAGTACGGGTATTTGCCGTCGAAGTGGGAGCGAGAGGCCTCGTTTCCACTTCGCTCTACAATGTGGTGAAAGAACTAGGATTACGCGGTAATGAACGGAAACGAACACTTAAAAAACTGGGAGAGGTAGCCGAAAGGGCCTCTAGCTGGCTTTGGACTAAACGCTACAACGTAGGGGACGGGCCTCGGTGAGCTGGTCCGGGTCTCTAGTGGAAAAGGGTTTCTCACCCCTTTGAAAGTCCATCGTGTCCGAAGTGTCTGCCAATGTTCTTCTGCCACCTGCTAACAAAAGTCCAACATGTGTCCTGTAAACCAAACGTAAGCTTGTCGCTCGGTCGTCCAGGCATGCTGACTGCTTTAATTAGGCTGCCGCGGCGACTTCTTATCTCACAGTACCTTCTGCGAAACCACCAAGTCGTCTTGTCTCTGGCCGAAAGAAAACACCATCCGGTAATTTCGTGCAGCAGGGAACCAGCCCTGAGCTTCATGAACTCAGGAGGGCCCACCTCCGAATGCGTCTAGGAATCGTGGACCGAAACGCGTGTCGACGAGCATAATTTCTACTGACGACTGGTAGATCCCTGCTGTACTTGCTCCCTGTGAGTTTATTCCTATTGTGAGTGCAGGGACTGGCCAGCTTGTGCTGCAGAGTCGGAAGTTCAACAAATGGTTCATGACAATTCCTGCCCAAGTGATGTGATTATCTATGCAGATGTCTCTGTGCTGAGTGGCAGAATTGTGTTGAACTGACTCTGCAGGACCAGTTGGCCAGTCTCTGCACTCACGACCTAATGAGATTAGAACCCTACACACGTCTGAAACTTATTCGGACACCTTGGCCCACTCCTCTCCTCGCTCAAAATTATGAAGTTTGTACACATGTCCAATTGTGTCTTTAGCTTGCGCCATCCAAGACCTTCATCTTTTCAGTCTGTGACCCTTAGCTCTACCCAGGATTTCATGCGGTAGGTGCTTCTTGTCTGCAGCTACTCTGAGATATGACTTTGCCTGCAGAAATTTGAGACTTTCTGCAACAGTAGGCAGTGCAAGTATGTATCGCATACATACAACCGGGGTATCTCTTGTACATCCAAGAATTACCCGCACGGCTTCATTCTGTATGCGTTTAAGTTTCATCAGCTGACTCTTCGATATGTTAGGCATTGTGACAATACGCGCGGTGACTTCAGAATGTCTTTCCTCAACCTACTTTTATTTGTGTGTATTTTGAAGTATACAGACAAATAGGGATTTGGATACATCCTTAATCTAAATAGGATGACCACATCACACCTTTAATTCTCCTGGACCGTTGGTCATATCAAACACTACAACTTTTTCCCAGATGTTAAGTGTTAAGGTACAGAGATAAGACTGACCAAGCAGACTTACTGACTGGAGATTTGCACACCATTTGTTGGTGTCAGATAGTTATTCCCCCTGCCAGATCTTCAGGAACAGATAACAAGGGCTAATTGCCATTATCTCCCCCTGAGGTTACCTAAACTGGAGTGCCAGTCAGATCGTCACTATTGACACAGTGAGCGGAAAGTGTTGGCAGAAGAATTGACAAAGTCGGATTTTATTGTGATGACAGGTGAAGTAGACTGGAGGTGTGACTTGTCTTATTTGCTCTGGTCAGCTTAATTGAACCAGGAGACCCTAGCGTGGGAATTCAAACAATAGTTGTACAGCCCTGACTGACAGCGAATAAACTTACCCACAAGGGAGGAGCTGTGATATCCGTGAATGAGAATGATTTTAGGCGTAATGTAGGAGGAGCTTGATAAAAGTTATAAAGGGGTGAACTATAGGTCTGGTAAATGAGATCCTGTCGAGCATATGCCATCTGTTGGGCTTAACCTAAGCTTGAGACAGAACTTTTGGCATTGTGGTTTCATTTTTTCCAGGTAAGATCGAAATTAGTTTCAAAACCTTTATTTTATTTATGATATAGATCTAACTGTCTTTTTGCTCAAGTGTGTGTCTTCATCACCTTGTAGTACTCCTAGGCGGACATTTCTTCATTCTCGTAGGGCACTGTCACATTGCTTTATATCCTATTTGATAGTGTCATGAATGTTTTTCGTGCACATGTGTTTCAATGTTGTAAAACCTAAATGTTGTTGTTGCCATTGAAATTTAATGAACTATCATGTTTTTGAAATCACAAGCGTGAAGATAACTTTGGCAATCTGTTCACGTGTGGTTAATGTGAATCTGTATTACATACAGCTAACACACTGAAATGTGTTTAACTCTCGGGAGGCTAACGCGGAGATTGATCCCGGAGAGTAAATCCACGAGATTTGTTATTTGATTCGCCCCAGAACTATTGTTAGCATTCTGGGCGCGTCGATTGTTCCAAGCATAGATTCCAGAACTGGTTCTGTCTGACTGATTGTCATTTGAGTCTGTACGAGAGATGGCACCTGACGTAGAAGACTTGACTATCATTACAGGACGTGTAGAGGAAGGCAGAAGATGTAACAGTTGGAATGTGAGACATAAGCCCTTCCAAATTGGACAGGAGTGAATGTGAGCATGAGGGAGAGATGAAATGTTTTATTTAAATAAACATGCTTGATGTTAGTATAATATACATGCTTAGTGTACATCTAGAGCAGATACTACAAATATGCGCTTGTTTCTTCATTCTCCAGTTCCCACATTGGGCAGGGACTAGTAGGCATCCATTATTTGCCGACCGTCGAGTGTAACGACCTGCAGAAAGCAGTGAGGACGACAAACTGGAAAAGATAGGCAGGGTCTCAAGCCGAGAACTGTCCTGACGGTGCATTCTCCTACTAGGAGTTAAGTATATGTACAAACTGTCATCATTCACATCATCCCAACTCTACTAGCCTAAACAAGTTCATTTTATTTTAGTCAGATTTATTAAATAAATCTTTTTGATGTTGTTACAACAGAGTTAAGTAAATTGTGTACTTAGGTTCAAGTGTCTTTGTGCATATTAGTTTACTTCAGCTAACAAATATTTAAATCACTTGATGGGGGCTTTTAAGTAATGCCAGGAGAGGAGAGCAGTCGGAGGGGTTAAATGAGCACCTGGATTATTTCATAGTGGGTGTATCCAGAAATCTATCTATCCCTTCTCCAACTCCTGTGGATACAAGTACAGCAACTTTCATTTCATGGAACGAGCCACTCGCTGTTTTCTTGGCTATCCAGGACTGTCTAGGATCAACATAGCTTAGATAATAGTCCAGTTTCTCACGTGGGTGGGCATTGTTAAGGTTCAAACCCACACCCTCACTATATCAGTGTATTTGCCCACGTGGGCGCGCGACAGTCATTCCAAGTCCATAATCTATCACCGTCAGGATCACAAGCTGGAACACTGTGAGCAACATCCTTTGTTCCAAGTCCATTGCTGCCATAAACTTTAGAGCATTGAGGCATCTTTAGCATTTCACCACAACTGCCTCCACGTGTTCCCTAAAGGACAGGACTTTATCGAAAGTGATAGCCAGGCACCTCAGTTTGTTTTCTCTTTTGATGTTACTGTTATTACTGTGGGGCTTGGAACATTAGCTCTTACAACACGAGGAATTATATTAAAGGGTCGTAGCATTAAGAAGATTGAGAACCATTGCCTTATGAGGTGTTTTTAGAAACAATGAAGCAGAAATGTATAAAGAAAGGTGCTTCCAAATGGAAGCAATGAGACATTTTGCAAATTAGGAAAGTAGATTTAAACAATTGCAAAGCAAAACTTATAAATTCACAGTTCACGAAAAATAGCACACCAACGCAAAACACAATGCCTTTTGACAAATGAGGCTATCGCATTTGTCACTCCAACAGCTAGAAAGAGTATTCAAACCTCACAGCCGTGCCCTCTCATAGGGCAGGAAGGCACACTTTTTTTTTCTTCAAAACACATGGGTTACTCCTTTTGCCTGTCTGAGGAATCCTTCGTAGGCTTCGTCCTGCAAAACCACATCTCTGAGGCCTCAAGAAATTGTTTAATGTGTCTAATAAGTGTCCAGGATTCACAGACAAATGTTGAAACTGGCTCTATAAAGCATGCGAGCATTCTCTCTCCCCCCCCCCCCCCAAAAAAAAAAAAAAAAAAAAACCGCCTTACATCTTTATCCCGCAATGACGAAGACTTCTCTGAAAACTAACAGAACAGGATAAAAGATAAAATAGCAGCTTCTTTAGTAATTTTGGTCATACTGTAAGAGGAAGATGGGCATAGGATATAAATGACTCCTTGGATATGAAGGACATTATCTTCTCTGGAAACCTGACAGGACAGGATAACAGATAAAACAGCACCGTTTTTAATACTTTTGGTCATACTGTAAGAAGACCAAAACGAAGATGGGCACAGGATATAAACGACTCTAAGGATATGAAGGCGCACGAGGCGAAAAAGCCGGCGAGAGACCGAGTTTCTTTCAGGCACACCGTAACATGAGCGGCGTACTGCAAAGGACCTACTATATGATTGTGATGATGATAAGAAGAGCCTCCAAATATGTAATTAGTTACAGTAGTTCATTATTAAGGTTTATTTTTAGAAACGATGCTGAGTTTTAGAGAGCAAACATTTATTAACTTACAGGTTTGAACCTGAAATATCCCAGAGTCTCTCCAAAGGGCAGACCCAATCTCGAGTAGGCAAAGTTTCGCGTGTTGTGATAGGGCGGGACTGTATCGTTGTAGATGGAAGTAGTACAACATCGATCCATGGGTTTTCCGAACTGGCTTTCATTATAACCCATTGTCTGTTCATTGTTAGAAGATTATAAAGTTGTTAATATTATATTTTAACATTTTTATCGTGTAAGTGAACTTCTTTATCACACTTTTTATCGCTCGAACAGATTTAAAAAAAAAAGCATAAAGAGGATGTGTGCAATAATTAACTTGCAAAGAGAAGTTATTACCAGCATCAGAAGTGAAGTACTAATTAATGGGAAAAAAGGTGTAATGCGGATGACCTCACAAAATTTCCCCACGAAGAGAACTAATTACTTGCATCAGAAGTAGTTCAAAAGAAAAAGAAGAAGAGGAGGAGAAGGAATAATAATAATAATAATAATAATAATAATAATAATAATAATAATAATAATAATAATAAGAAGAAGAAGAAGAAGAGGAAGAAGAAGAAGAAGAAGAAGAAGAAGAAGAAGAAGAAGTGCTTCCCTATAGAGTCTACTTCGTCTCATAATAAAGAGCGCAACGTGAATTCTTTTAAATGACATACACACTTGATGACAATGTAATCTGTGGAATTGCTGAGATTTTATAATAAAGCAGTTAAGGATTATCCTACCGTTGTGTCGAATTTCGCAGCATCAGCGTGTGTCTTAATGTGTATTATGTGATTATTCTTTAAATGTAATGACATTTTAAACTCTTTCAATCGAAGCAGTAGTTACTTTAGCTCCTCACGTTCCACATAAATAATTATAGATCTGAAGAGGCTCAAACGAGACTCTAGTCTATGGGATTAAAAATAGTTTTACTCAATACCCCCCCCCCCCCCAGAAAGTGGCTGATACTTACTATACAGTGATTTAAAACAGCACCCTTACTCACCATAAAGTATCTGTAAAGGTATAGTTAGAGAAAAAAAAATGATGATAAAAAAAGCGTAGCGGCACCGCATACCGCTTGAGAGAAAAAAAGCTCTGGTCAAACTAATTATTGAGTCGTAAAATGTTTATATCACAAGAGCATCATATTATCCTCGAATAAGCAAGAAACGCACGAATAGCTGTTTGGTACTGACAGAATTAACTTGTGAGACATACTCGTTTGTCCTCTGAATTGTCCACACAAATCAGAGACAGCTAGTGGTCTAGGATCAGAGAAGAGTATACAAATACTCTTTTTGTTTTGAAATTAACAAAATAATGATAATAATAATACAAGTATATAAGTAAAGATCCATTTTCACCCCTTATGCGCAACGGGCATATGGGCAGACCAATCGGCACTAGGTAGGTAATGTGGTCAGCATTAAGCCGGCCGTCTCTTCTTCCCCAGGACATACATCCTGGTACCCATTTTAAGCTGAAAAATAATAATAATAATTCACGGTCCACGAGGTTAACTGAACCACGGAAGGACTTTCTGTGTTAAAAAGGACAGACAGTACAACAAAACTGTCAGAGATTATGTACACTGCCAGACTAAATCAACGGTGACTGAGCAGAGGCTCTGGAAGATATATAACATTGACGGGGAAAACAAAAGTGGACTTTTAACCAGACTGCAGCTAGTACTGTTAGCATGTCGACACTTCGGTGGCTACTGAGGAAGGAGACTAAGTACGTGTGAGAATGTCCAGAGTGCAGTGATGGCAGTTCTTGATTCATTCATTTATTGAGTGAATCAGAGGCGAGATGGTATGATCTAGGCCTCGACGGCTCAGTATAAATGATCCCCTCGCTTTCTTCCATTTGTAAAATGTCTGTAAAAGCAAATAATAGTTACCCTTGGATATCTATCATTGTTCCTGTAAGGTCCGTAGATTTGCGGTGATTTGCCAGGAACCTGTACCAAGTGGAAATTTATACACAATATAATGATCCATAATCATACATCTAGATTACGAGAAAGAGCAGAGGAAGTAGAAGTACTAGCATCATCCCCATCAGCA
>CAJHNH020008469.1:180000-192500 GCA_905116865.2 Candidula unifasciata
GTCAGAACTGATTGAAAAATAAACAAGTCAGAACGCTGTGGAAAGACATGACTACTAACACCCCACGACATGGACTATAAGATGGTTGTGGATAAACAGGATGGTTGTGAACAAACATGATTATCAACGCTACAAGACATGGACCACAAAAAGGTTGTGGATAGACATGATTATCAACGTCACAAGATATGGACCAGGGGAAGAAATGCTGCAATTAAGACTACAGAGTTCAGAAACAAATGTTACCTACGGAGTTTGAGTACTCACAAATGGCGGGACAAGCTTTCCTTCCATGTACATGACATTTCCAGGCCGGGTTCTCAGCCGAGCTGCTAGCTGTCCGTAAAATTATGGAACATCATTACTGTCAACATTTAAATGTGGTCAATGATGCTATACATTTAGATGAATTTAAGACAAGATTGACTGAAATGGTCTGGCCATTTCATCGTAATGAATCCAATGATGCCAGCAACGAGAGCGTACAGCATAAAAGAAACACCAAGAGATTTGGCACGACCAAGAAGAACATGGACTCAAGAAGTCACGGTGCTTTATTAATATCCTACCCCAGATGACGTCACAGTACAGTATAACAGTTTAGAGGGTGGTAAGATTCTGTTTCTCGGCTTTCTGATGCCTTTTAACGATCCCAAAACACATAGAACTGGCCCTAAACGCAACCCACCTACGTCCCACGAGAGAATACAGCCTAGGTCCCAAGACTGCATGCAGCCTAGGCCCCACGACTGTCCCGTGACCGGCCAACCGAGCGTGACCTAGTCTGAATACCCATCATCTGATATCCTGAGGCTTAGCGACACAAAGCAGAATATCCATTTTAAAAGAAAGAAAGAAGAAAGAAAGAAAGAAAGAAAGAAAGAAAGAAAGAAAGAAAGAAAGAAAGAAAGAAAGAAAGAAAGAAAGAAAGAAAGAAAGAAAGAAAGAAAGAAAGAAAGAAAGAAAGAAAGAAAGAAAGAAAGAAAGAAAGAAAGAAAGAATCTAAGAAAGGCGAAGAAATTGAAGACATGTCCGGACAAACGTTAGTATCAACAGTTTTAAAGGAAATAAGATGGCAATATAATACATAATATACTTGGCACGTTCTGAGGAGAAGCTCTCCGTGGCGATGTGGCCAAGCCGTTTGCCAGAGCTACGAAGGTCGTGCTTTGTGCGATGCTCTTGGCTGGCAGCTGGCTGTTCTGAGGATAGAGACTGAGCCATATGGGATAAAACCCGGTGCAATGAAGTCAGTCCTCTCACCTTTACCTTTACCTTTCAGGAGATGTGGGCAAAGAATAACCAAAACAGGCAATGATATGAGAAACCAAGGAATTTAGGAAAGGAGGACATCCAAGAAAACCACGCAAAGGACTTTGATGACACGGATTTGATTCTGTCCATGTTGTAGAAGCCACAAGCATAAAAAGGAATGCAGAGAAAGACTGCGAGCCTTATGTAACTTTAGTTCAGTTCTGTGCCCCGCCCTCATTGTCCTATACTCTTCCGGGCAGGTATTGGTCTTGTAAGTTATCTCCGGACTCACCAACATAAAACTGCAGTTTCATGACGGATGACAGAAAGAGCGGTCCTCATCACTTGTGATGGACGAACGAACTGAACAGTAACTTTTACACAGCAAAAGAGGATGATGTTGATAAGGACAACAATGGTGAAGAATAAAATCATGTGTATGTTTTAGAATACGCCAAGATTGCTCAGTCTCATCTACATACATTAACAATGTCACAATATACACAAAAACATAATTATAAAAGCAAACATTTTCTCTAGGCATTGAAGTCAAAACAGTCACTATCATCAAGCGCCATGTCAGCATTGAAGATCTGCTATAATGAGTCTCTAACACTGGTTGACTCACGTCTTCACGGTGAACGTATACAAGCTTCCTTCAGTCCACGTTTCCATGTCAACTTCTTCTAATGTTAATTCCTCAATCAAACATATGCACCCAACAAGCTCTCGCCAACCCTTCGTAACCGTCATGTAGCAGGTATTTTTTAGTATGTCACTCTCATCACTGTTTGCCCCCCCCCCCCCCCCCCAAAGCACCCAAAAAAAAAAAATTTGGTCTCTCGCCAGCTCTCCCATCTCGTACACTTTCCTATGCAAGGTGTCACTAATATTCTGTTCCGGTTCCTGCATTGGTAGGGAATGGATGATGGTTGGGAACTTGGATTATGTTGACCGTTCTCGTCGCCGTTTCTTCTCCAGTTTCGATTTTGCAAGATTGTGGAAGTCCGGTTTGCAGCCGGAGCTACTGAGTTTAATGTTCCTGGCGGCACTATGAGCTGTGATTATCGGTTATTGACTGAGTCCAAGATTCGCTCATTATGGCAATGATGGGTGATGTATTTTTCTTTGTTGTGTTCCTGGGACAAGGCGTGTTCTATAACTGCTATTTATTTGCTGGCCGTGGCTGCAACTTGGACGGGGACATGTGCAGGATGGTCAGGAATAGTTTTAATCTACTTATGGCCCAGCTATTCGTCGAATGATTTTAAGCGATGACGCCTGGTCTCGCAGTGTGTTTAAGGAGGCATGCACCTTATGGTTTGCCAGATCAAATTGTGTGTGTGTTTTGCTGACTGAGGACACTTTGTATGGCTACGGCATTCACTTGAAGTATCCAGAGTATCTGACTCAGTTTGTGACTGGAATCATTGGCATAGGCGGTTTAGCAATTTTGGGCCAAGCTCGTTTGCTATTATGCCGTAACCGTAACGACTAACTAACTAACTAATATTCTGTGCTCATCTTTATGTTGGTCGGCCAATGCCCTCTTACCTGTTACCATGCTTTCTGTCTTTTTTTTTAAATTTTCCACCCCCCCCCCCCCCCCCTTGGCGCTTGATGTGGCCAAGAGAAGCTGTTTACTAGCCAGGTTTTTTAGAATGCCAGTATTTCTGTTCTTCTATTCTGGGAATCTTTCCATGTCATTTCAGCGCAAAAACTCTTTTTTCTTTTCCACAGACTGCGAGATGGTCCACAACTCACATCCATACATTGTTACCGAAGAGAAGCATGCTATCAGAATTTTGACTGATTGTTTGGCTGGTGCTTAACTACAGACTTTTAATGCTGTTTAATCTCTACATTGCCATCCTTTTTTGACTTCTGTTGAACAGTTGTTATATTCAAAGTTTGTGATAGTTTTTTTTTTTTAGGCGACAGGCACAGTTGTGGATATATTAAAAAAAAAAAAAAAAAAATTCCTTAACACGTTTGATTTTCACTGTGTCTTTTGACAGATATGATTAAATGTTATATTCTCCTGACACCGTTCGAAAGGAGTTTAACTCTTCAGTATCACAGTTCTTCGTGATAACTGAATTTTGCTGCAAATCAATATCTTCGACAGTGTGAGGTAATCATTTTGGCTACCCATTTCTAAGTCGCCTCTTACGCATGCATTGTACATACCTATTGGTCCCTCCCACCAGCGATTCCTAACCTATTATGAGTCGCTAACCCACTTTATAGAGATTAAGAGTCCCGTGACACCAAACATTAAAGATAAACTATGAAAGTATAGTAAATAAAAATACAGTAACAGAAAAATCAGAGTTTTCGTGCAAGACGAGATAAAGTGATTTTTGCTTTCCTTAAAAAAAAAAAAAAAAAACCTGCATCAGTTACTACTATCCGCTTCGCAACCCCAAATAGGATCACGACCAGCTTGTTGGGAACGGCGATTAACAGTTTAAAATATTAAAATGCACCAAGCTCAGATCTACCACTCCCCGCTGCTGAACATGGTATCCAGCCCATACTGAGAGGAAAAGAAAGACGGATATAATCAGACTCTTTACTATACTATCAGAAATAACAACTACACTGGCTGCTGAAGACGGGGACGAAGCGTTTACAGTAATGTCCTGAGTGCTGCTGCTATGTCGGCTTTAAACTCAGCTCTCTTTATTGCCACCAGTATCTTTCAGCTTATCTCTATGAGTCTATCAAACTAATATTTTTATGGGACATCCAGAAAGTTAGTTGCGTATCCTTTACAGGACGTTGCATAACCAACCCTAACAGCCCCTGGCTGTTGTGTGGTTTCTCTAGGCAATATACGTCCAGTAGTTTGCCATTGCTTTCTGGACGGTCGGCTTTCTTGATACCGCTGTCGAAACCAACGCAAGGCGCAGTGCCCGCAGCTGGGATCGAACCTGGCATCCCGGCATTACGAAGCGAAGCGTTCGCATCGACTTAGCCACAGAGCCGACTTATAGAACATAATACATCCAATTTACTTACCTACGCTCTTTATTCATAAGCTTTCCTGCGGTAGAAAATAACATCGGAACAACAATATTGTCACTGGTGTCTATCAGCTCCTCTCAGTGCGTCTATTCAAACAAATAAACATGGGGACCCTAATACATCATTCTTACTTACATAGGGTTTTTGATCGTAAGCTTTTCCCTTGTAGAAAATGACATTGGAACAACAGTATTACCACCAGTGTCTTTCAGCCCAATTCTATACGTCTATTTAACAAATATACAAGTGGGACGTAATTCATCAAGCTTACTTACATACGGTTTTTGATCATAAGCTTTCCCGTTGTAGAAAACGACATCGGAACGACAGTAGCAAGGGTCGTTGATGCAGCAGCCTTCTATGACGTTGGAAATGGGGAGTCCATTCATAACGTACGGACTCCTCCCATGGATGAAATCTCGCTGTGGTATAGATAAAACAGATTTCTCTGTCAGTGCAGTAGTTAGTAACAGTAGAGGGCCCTTTTAACGACAGTTTGCGCATCTGGTGTAAGATTAATTCAATCACTGTCCTATTTTGCCATTATTTTCTTAGTACCTTTTTTTCCCATTTTAATGTTTGTTTTGATAAATATCTGCTGGTTTCTTCTCATGATGTGTCCGATGTAGTGCCATCTTCTCTGTCTTATAACTGTTAATAATAATGATTGCCCATATATTTCTCTTATTTTTCGCTCCTTTAGAATTCATTTAATTTTATTTTCACCATTTTCGTAAGATATGTGTTTTCAAATGCTATCAACTTGTTTCCCAAGTCTTTAGTGTTCTTCCGATTTCCAATTGCATATGTTAAAAAAAAAAAAAAGTTACAATTGAAAATACGTAACTTAGTTTGAAAAGTATGCAATTTAGAACTCAATATTTTGTTCAAGTTAATAAAAGCTATTGATGCCTTGCTAATGCATGTCATAATTTCTTTCTTGTATTTTGTTACTATGAAAATTACTGCCTCGATAAGTTAATTTATCGGTTTCTTTATTAACTTTTGTCTCTAGTGTTGCATCTGCTTGATTTGTTGTTATTAGTGTCTTCAATATATTTGTCTTTTCATAACTATTTGTAGTCCAACCCCTGTTGTTATATTTGCTAAATCCTGTGAGCTTCTTTGCATGTCACTGCTTTGTTTTACTTCTTCTCAAAGTCCATGCCGTGTGGCGATGGTAGTCATGTCCATCCACAAACTTCTGTCTTGTGTACTTTCAATTAACTCTGATACAGACGATCTTCGCGAAAGGAAGACCGAGAAAGAAATGTATAAATAGTTTAGCTAAAACCTGCAAACAAAAAGATGAACAAATCCAGCATCCAAACCACCCGAGAAGCGCAAGACAAATACTGAAAACCACGACACTGGGCTACAATCTGGTATCAGTGAGACGACAAAACCATGACACTGGGCTACATCCTGGTATCAGTGAGGCCAAAAAACCATGACACTGGGCTACAACCTTGTATCAGTGAGACGACAAAACCACGACACTGGGCTACAATCTGGTATCGGGGAGACGACAAAACCACGACAATGGGCTACAACTTGGTATCGATGAGACGACAAAACCACGACACTGGGCTACAATCTGGTATCAGTGAGACGACAAAACCATGACACTGGGCTACATCCTGGTATCAGTGAGGCCACAAAACGACGACACTGGGCTACAACCTTGTATCGGTGAGAGGACAAAACTACGACACTGGGCTACAATCTGGTATCAGTGAGACGACAAAACCACGACACTAAGCTACAACCTGGTATCAGTGAGACGACAAAACCACGACACTGGGCTACAACCTTGTATCGGCGAGACGACAAAACGACGACACTGGACTACAATCTGATATCAGTGAGACGACAAAACCATGACACTGGGCTACAGCCTGGTATCAGTGAGACGACAAAACCACGACACTAGACTACAACCTTGTATCGGTGAGACGACAAAACCACGACACTGAGCTACAACCTGGTATTGGTGAGACGAAAGAAGAAGATGCAGATTTCACATATGCTATTTTCGAACACAAAATTGTTAGCCACTATTGGGGATTGAACCGGCAACACGGCCAACGTTTGTAATCGCCATATATATAGCTTACATGTCAAACAAGTCACAATTGGGAAATGTCCCTGGCAATGGGTTTTGTTTCTGTAACCTGTGTCCAGGGTCCGAAACTTAAAATAGTTTCCATGCCGTTTTAATGTTTGAATCAACTCTTTTGTCTCAATTATTTTCCAGTCGAAGTGGGCAGTTTTTATCTTATCAGATCCCATGACAGTTACCATAGCAACTGACGTTATTACTGTCCCTTTTATCATAACTCTGTGTAAGTGTTCCGTTTTGATTTTTGTATTTTTCCTCTCGAGTAACTATTTTACCTCACTTTCTACTATTTCTTTTCTCATCAATCGTTTTTTTTTTTTTTACATCAAGTGCTGTAGCTGCATTTCCTTCTTTGAACGTTTCAGATATTTCCCCAGCTCTTCCACTTTCGTTTTTTTAATTGTAGTAAAGGGAGCCATGCTAAAAATTTAAAAAAAATAAAAAAAAAAATAAAAAAAGTATGTATTTAAAAAAAAACATTTAAAAAAAAAAAAAAAAAAAAAGCTCGTCAATTTGATATTAGTCACATCGCCCCATAAGTGCTCGACTGGCCTATAAACATATGGGTCTAGTGTAATATGCTTGATGTGCGAATGGCGTACGGAACGACATAACCTGTGCAACTACTTTGACGGTATAGCTAGAATTCAGTAAAGAACCTTGGGCTTCTTTCATTAAACGTTCGTTCTGGGTTTTCTCTTAGACATCATCCTTTTATTTTCCATTGCAGTGTCTGTCTGGTGATTCTCTGTTCTCTTATTCTCAGGATGTGCCCGATATAACACCATCTTCTTCGTAGTACTAGTATTAGTACATTTTACCCCACTAGTACATCACACAAGCAACAAACACTCGATGACACAAAGTGCCACTGTGCGGATGAGGATCACCCGTGGAGAGGTCTCAGAAACCGCGTTCAGCCATTAGGCTATATTCATGACCGGGCTATATTGTGGCTCCTGGCAAGAGCCAGGGTGGGGCTTCAAAATAATGAAATATTGCATCTTACAACGGGATGACAATTACAGCAATGACACCACCCATTACGCCTTATAAGTGCTGATACCGGTGGTTGCCCAGACATTGATTTCTTAATTAACCAATCTTGAATTCACACATTTACCAGAATGTCTCCATTCTGTAGCAAATTAACCGGAGGATATTTAGGTATTTGTATCGTCGTTTTTCAATCAGCAGAACAAAAATATATCATGGTGTTCACTTTAGGGATTTTAAATAGAAAATTAATAAATAGATAAAAGAACAACTAACTCACAGTTTGCGAGCTATCTCTGCCTTGACCTCTTCAAGGCAGAGGTCAGGGTTGATGCCGCAACGTGAGAAGTACCAGCGATACCCGTTTGTTGTAGGCGTAATAAAACTCATATTTTCTATATTTCGTCTCATTCTTCTACAGGTCAGCCCTTTATTCTGCAATTGGGCAAGTGATATATCACACTACGTAAGCGAAGGAATTAAGATATAGGACTGACATTCACGGACACCCATTAACTAATTTAAAAAAAAATTAAATGATGATGAAGATGACAATAATGATGTTGTTGGCTATGACGATGATGATGATGACGATGATGATGATGACGACGACCTGCCAACTCTGATAATGACTACAAAACGGTCGACTACTGTGATAAAAATGACAGGTAGTAGAGGTATTGGAAAGAGTAGTTATTAAAACGGGTTTCTCAATGCTCAGAAACGGTTCGTTGCCGGCCTTTTCTCGCATGACCTCATTTATCTCTTCCTGTCACTTCTGTAGCCCCCTCTCGGACATTTCATTTACATGTTTACCGGGAAGGCTAACCCTGTCAACAAATGCCTGCAGAAGTCGGATGTTTTGGCCGAAATGTGCAATTATCGCAGCCATGATGTAAACGGACACAACGAAATTACATCTTCGGATGAACGCAGAAGAAGAAGAAGATTTACATGTTTACTAATTTTCTTATATGGATTGTTTGGCTGTCCGTGTCTGGTACTTGTAACATATGGGTGCAATGCCAGACGTGGTCATTCACAACAAAACATACAGGAAAATTAGTAGAAATGGAAATGAGATGTATGAGAAGGATTGCGGGAGCGACCAGAAAAAATACAGCTAGGAATGAGGCCATGAGAGATCAAGTCGGCAGAGAACAAAGTCGAAATTACAGACAAAGACAGAAAATCTAATGGTTTGCCCACTTAAAAAGAATACCTTGTGACGTCATACCATATGCAAGGCATTCGGGGCAACTAAAACAGTTACCAAATGACTACAAAAATTTTATTAACTCGTGCCTACGCAGAATATAGGGAGTTAAATTGTATGATAGAATTAATAATGTAGAGCTTTGAGAGAGAACTAAGCAAAATCACGTGAATCGAAAGTTGAAGGAAAGACGCTGGCGTTGGATAGGACACATGTTGGGAAAACCAGTGAACACTAAAACTAGAAGGGTTTTAGACTGTTAAACTTCAGGGGCATAGAAAGAAAGGCATACCCGCAATAATAACTAAACATCACACACACACACACATATATATATACACACACAAATACACACACATACACACACATACATATACACACACACTCACACACACATACACACACATACACACACATACATATACACACACACTCACACACACATACACAAACGTACACACACACATACACACACATAAACACACACATACACACATACACACACATACACACACATACGCACACATAAACACACACACACATACACTCACATACACACACACATATACTCACCATACACACACATAAGCACACACACACACACACACATACACTCACACACATACATACATACACACACACATACACACACATAAACACACATACACACACACACATGGAGAAGAGAACTAGAAAGTAAAGTTAAAAAAAAAAAAAAAAATAAGATGGCAAGGACATAGGTTGAGCTCCATAGCAACGGATGGACCGACTTGGGGCTAGCGGGTTCAGGGCTTATCCATTGGGAGGAAGGACAGAGGAAGGCACTGGCATATGTTGCTTGACCCATATTTGTTTTATAGACTGAACAGCACGCGATGGCAGATCATCAGCGACCGAGTCGCTCATTGGCTCGCCGGTAGACGAATTCGTTCCCAGTATTTGGATCTGTCTCCTCTGATTGCATCAACACTGCCGGAGTCCTTTTCAGTGCTCTTGGGGGCGTGCGATGCTAAGCCATTTTATGTGGCGCACATAACCTAGACACAGTTATAACCTAAAGTAGTTGGGTTACTTAATTACGAATACAGTTTTTAACAATTGTATATTATCTAAAACAGTGAAGAATGGATACAGTCTACCACTGCTGTGTATAGGAATATTACTTGCTAAGGCCTCAATGTCTTTCACGGTACAACTCTCTTACCACTGTCTGAATTCCACGAGAACGGTTTTATGCGCGAAAAAAAACAAAAAACAGTCCGATTAATTGACATGTCGAGAATCGTAGTCGTGAAATTTTTAAATGCATTCACTAATCTCTAGGACACATACTTTGTAAAAAAACACAAAAAATATTCAGTTGTCATTGATCAATACAAAGAATTACAATAACGCCTAATAATACTGGGAACTGTAGTACCAGTTGAAGTAAGCGCGAGATGCACCAAATGAATTGGGCAACAAAGTGGTTAATATTACCTGAACCCAATCTTGGTAGACCCAAGCCTTGTCGAAGCTGCACAGTTCACCTGGAGCTTGTCGCCAGTGAGAATGGAAAACGTCAGGAAACTCGGCAGACATGATGTTAAAGGAGCTAAACGTTCAGATGTTGCTTGTGTTAACACCGCAGATTGTTGGGCAACTCACTTGTGATATTAATCTTCTCTGCTTATTACATGGATGGCATGAATATAATGACACTACTCGGTTCAGATACCCACTGACTTCTTTGCGTCTAAATCATTGCTTGATTGATGTTATCTTTTATATTCACTTGCCAATGGTAGCTGATGGGTTGTATAAAAAAAAAAAAATCTGGAAAAGAAATAGCGTTAGTAAATTCAAAAAGATAACAGCAGAGTTCCAAAAAGTGACTTTACTTTGGCTAGGGGATAAAATTGCAGGGGCCGCAATATAGGCAGGCCATAAATATGGCCAATTGTCTGAACGAGGTTTCTGGGACCTCTCCACGGCGATCCTCATCCACATGGTGGCACTTTGTGTCATCGGGTGTTTATCGCTTGTGTGATGTCCTAGAAAGTCAGTCAGTCAGTCAGTAGCATAACTAATGAAACGGAACAAACATCGATAACATTTAAGGTTTTTAGTGCGTGCGAACGTGAATAGGAATTTCATATTTATGTGCTTCCCTTTCAAAAATGTGTCCTGTTATTGTTTAAATTTTTGTTTACAATTTTAGGAATGCAAACAATGCATATTTTTTAATGTACATATACAAGAACATACACCATACTGCCCCTAGACACGCCACACGAAGGAAACATACGTTACCTGAGACAAAGCTTTACAAAATTGTTTAAAAAAAGAGGAACATGGATTTGATAAGCATATTATTAAACTCGAAAGTACACCTGGGCCTTTAACCTCCCAAGAAAAGGGCAGTCTTTTGTCTCAGCTCTCAAGACTAGCTGTAGACAATTCTGAAAGTTCTTCAAATCTTGACACCCACATCTCCAGAGAAGAAATCCTAGAAATAAAACTGACTACAAGCTCTGGTTCCTCAAATTAGAAGGACCTCATTAAAGTCCTGGACGATGGCAACCAGAAAACTCGCAAGCATTCATTGAATACTTGTAACTCAAGGACAGATTTTATGCTGAAAGTGGACCTGCCAGGAGTGGAGTCTGTGTCCGAATGTCAACTGGATAGTTCAGAGGATGACGTGTGTCTGCAGGTTCCTGGCAAGTATGATCTGAAAGTTAAACTTCCAAGTCCCATTCATGTTGATGTGGCTCGTGCCAGATTTAACAACACGTTATCGAGGTGTGACATCCGCCACAAGTGCGGAAGGTAATGGGTTCAAACCCCGGTGAAGGCTGGGATTTTTTTCATGTGGACTTCTAGTAATTTCCCTTGGTCTCTGGATAGTAAGATCAGACGCCCGTGTGTACTGTTGCGTACGTAAAAAAATAATCCCTTGGAAGTTGGAAATCGAAGAAGAGTAATCTAACGGCGCTGCCCGGGCAAAATTTAGAGTTAAAAATCTACCCAAAGTATTTCAGGATCCTCGCCGGTGCAACGGAGTTCATGCACTGCGCTAAGATTCTTCAGATGCGTGTTTGAGTTAGAAGTAGAACGGAGCACTAACGGGTTGCCCCTGTGCCATGATATTGATCCGTTGAATAAACATAAACTGGAATATATATACCAGGATGCTAAGCCCAGAAACGAAAATATTAGTAATATCAACTAATTATACTCTTTGCTGATTACCAGGTCCTGAAAGCAGACTCAGCCATGTAATTGCAACGGCGTCTAACAGCTATGCTTGAAGAATGTAAAACTAATAATACAACAATCAACAATGAAAATACAGAAGTACTGTCGATAGGAAGAAACAAAGCAGAAACTAAATATAGCAGGGGACTGCAAGGGCATCTGAGTTTACTTCTTCTTTTGCGCTCATCCCAAGATGTAATTGCATTGTGTCCGTTTACAGCATGGCTGCGATATCTGCGCCTTTCGGCCAACACATCTGACTTCTGCGGGCATTTGTTGACCGGATTAGCCTTCCCGGGTATCTTCTAATATGTGGGTTAAACATTCGCTGAAAATCGGAAATTGGATGAAGAAATTAACATTTTCTTCTTCTTTACGTCCTCTTTTACCGCTTCGACCGTCGAGTGATATAAAAGGTACTGCTTCGTGCTCTTCTGGCTGCTTCAACCATAAACACATCGGGGTGTTGTAGACTTTCTCTGATTCTATCTTCCCACATTGTTCTCGGTCTACCTCTTGATCTACGTAAGTCCTTCTTTTTTTTTTTTGTTTTTTTTTGTATATGCCTTGTATGGTACAGCTAGCCTTATGAGTCCAAAGAAACATCTCATATAAAGCATTATTATTCCTACTCAGTGCTAC
>CAJHNH020008469.1:197500-250000 GCA_905116865.2 Candidula unifasciata
CTGGAGAGTGAGAAGCAACAACGAAATTCATAATCTGTTTAAATCACCACTGGTCAGTGGCATCATGAGAGCTAATAGACTGAAATGGTTGGAATGCCAAATGACAGAGAAGTAAAAACTGTTTATACGAGGGAGGCGAATGGTCATTGATCACGAGGCAGACCAAAAAGATTATGGAGAGATAATATTCAGACAGACCTGCAACACTTGGTGTCACCAACTGGAAAGAGAAGGCCAACCAGAGAGATAAATGGAGGCGGGTGATATCTGCACCAATGAACCTCAAGGGCTTGGAATGCTGAAACAGAAAAATATTTGATTCAGCAGAAGTCAGATGACCCATATGATTCAAGAGAGATTTACACTGTCAGCTGACCCATTTGATTCGGCAGAGATCTATGCTATCATCTGACCCATTTGATTCAGCAGAGGTCTAAGCTAGAGATCTATATATATATTTTTCTTTGTCTTCCCTTGTCATTGTGACGTAATTGCGTTGTGCCTGTTTTCTGCAGAGCTGAGATATTTGCGCCTTTCAACCGACACATCCGACTGCATTTGTTGACCGAGTTAACTTCCGGGGAAATCTATACATTGTACCGTTTTATCTGTTAAACATGTTTCATATGATATTGACAGTTCTACCGTGTTCTGAGATACTGCCAAAAATACATCAATTATTAATGGTATGCCGTCTCCACAATAAAGGCGTTCTGCAGTGTAATCATTACTGCCTTTGAGAATATTACGCGGTCAAGTCTAAATCTCATCCAGTGTGCGACTCTCGTACCATTGTCTGAAAGCCACCAGAAGTCTTTTTCTAAACGGTCGCTTCGGAAATAGAACCTAGGCCAATCGGGGATTGTGAAACGCTCTCTTACCTCTAAGCCACTGGTGTGTTTAGGAATCATACAGAAATGCCTTGGCAACCACTAGTAGCAACATTTAAGCCACTGGTGTGTTTAGGAATCATATAGAAATGCCTTGGCAACCACTAGTAGCAACATTTAAGCCACTGGTGTGTTTAGGAATCAGCCAGAAATGCCTTGGTCACCACTAGTAGCAACATTTAAGACAAAGAAAATGGCCATGTATTGGAGACATTCTGAGAAGCAACGATTAGAGATTCACCAAACGAGCAGCGGAATAGAAAAAAAAAAAAAAACGGATTGATAAAGCGAGGACGTACAAAAGAAACCCTCAAACGAACGTTGATGAGAGAGGCCAAAGGTGCTGGACTGATTTCCATCAGTGATATTGAATTGACAGAATGAAGGACGGATTGAAGAAATAGACGGTGAACGCTATGTGACATATAATGGCATGAATGGACAAAGAGTAAAAAAATGAATAAACGCTTATGAAGCCAATCAGTGATAGACAACAATATAATTTAATAAAATGAAATGAGCCATTATTACAAGTAATGCAACTAGGCTGCTTTTCACAACAGATAGAAAAATTAATATACTTACGAATGCAGACGTGTTGCTCTTATATTTGCAAGGATCCATTAGGAATAAATATTCACCCTAGAAAAAGGATACAAAGAAATCTGAGTTTTTCAATCTGTTGTGTAGTTGCATGTGTTTATTTATGTGTGCGCGTATTTGTGTTTCTGTGTTTGTGTGTACATACGCGCTCGTTCATATGCACAAGGTCTAACAGTAATTGGTCCATGGGAAAAATAAAATAATTACTCATCTGAAGGTGTGAGTAGGAGGAAGATAGGTAGGTAGTTGTACCCCACCAGGACATCACACAAGCGATAAACACTCGGTGACAGAAAGTGCCACCATGCGGATGAGGATCACAGGTGGAGAGGTAGCCAAAACCCCTTTCAGCCTTTAGGCCATACTTATGGCCCGGCTATATTCAGGGCCCCCGGCGAAAGCCAGGGTGGGGCCTTAAAATAACTAAGGAGGAGGAAGATTACATTGATAGTAATAAAATTAACAATAATTAATAAAGAGAAGAAGGAGGAGAAGAGACAAATGATAATGATGATCAAGTGGATGAAGAAGAAGATAGATCAGGGAGACGGAGGAGGAGTTAGACGCTATGGTTATTGTAAAGTTTATGATGTTGCTGAGAATTTACGAATTAACAAATCCAAGAACCAAGGACACCAACAGCTGTATATACCAGTTGATTGTAAGCTCTCCCATCGTAGAACAACACGGACGGTTTCGTTGGCGTGTGAATGCTGCAAGGGCCTCTAATCAGCTCATCACAAAGACTTGTCAGTCCTTTCTTTCTCCGAAAGTCAAAACTGTCGCACTGCACAAGAAGTAGGTGCAAATATGTTAGGAGTATCAGTGGCGGCTCCTCGCTAATGTTTGTGTGGGTGCAGCTTCAAAAAATTTCCTGACACATTTTTAATATTGTGTACAACAAAACAAGGTGTGATGCTGTCCACATCATCCGCCAGTCCCGATTGGTCTATAAAATATAGGTCCTGCTCTATACGCCAAATATGCCCGAAGGCGTGAACAGAGCCGTTTACTTTATTTTACTTTAAAACAAGACAAACATAGAACAAATATATATATATATATATATATATATATATATATATATATATATATATATATATATATATATATATAAAATACATAAATCTTTTTAAAGCGTTTCTCAGTTAAATATAATATTTGGGAGCATTATAATCATATCATTGTACGCTATACCATATACAAGAACAAATAACACAAAATGCATCGGGCATATGGGAAGAACACACCCTGTTTTTACAGACCAATCGGTACTAGTTGGGTAATGTGGTCAGCATTACGCCGGCCGTCTTTACTTCCCCAGGACATCCATCCTGGTACCCATTTTAAGCTGGGTCGACCTGCGACGCCCCACACCATGATAAAAATCCACGCAGCCAGCTGGGGGTTTTGATCGCGATACGTTGGAATTACGAGTCGGACTCGCAACGCCAAAGCCACTGACGCCGACTTCCAAGAACAAGGTGAACGGTTTCCAAACACAACGCACACTGAATCAAAATGAAACAGTACACTTCCAGAACATGATCAGCTGGAAAAAAAAGTCCCATCTGCCTCAAGTTTAGGTTATTATCCCGGGCATGTGCCCAAGAACACAAAAGCCAAACATTCCATCGAACAGTGAAGCACAGTTTCATAAAGGACTTTTGCATTTAAAAAAACAACAACCCATGAACTAGGAATGGCCGCTGACACATAAAACTCAATTCTATAGTTAATGTACAAGTACAGAGGGGACCAATGGGGTGTGGGGGGCGGGGCGGGGCGGGGTGGGGGGGGGGTACTCAAACTGACTGTTACAAATAACATCGAATAGGTTAGTTGCGTATCCTTTACAGGACTTTGCAGAACCCACCCCAGCAGCCCCTGGCTGTTGTGTGGTTTCTCTAGAAAAATTTACTTCCAGTAGTTTGCTTTCTGGACGGTTGGCCCCTTGATACCCACTATTGAAACCAACGCAAGGCGAATGGCCCGCAACTGCGATCGAACCCGGTATCCCGGCATTACGAAGCGTTCTCATCGACTTAGCCACAGAGCCGACTAACATAGAAAAATAATTTAAAAAACAACAAAAAACAACAGAGAGTGCTGCAGTTCCGCAGTGCATACTGCATATACCCGAGCCACTACAAAACAGTATACAGTGCTATCTCAATATATGGGCATTCTGGGCAGTTGTCAAAAGGCACCTTAAAGCTTGTGTAAGGATGGTCCGGTACATAGTTTTGCCCGGCGCCAATAACACTTTTAAGACTGAATTAAAAGCATGTCAAATAATTGTTACATGAGCTTTTTGTACATGACTATCTGCCAGTCTTTTAGAAAGAAAATAGGAGCTCTTGAGCTGAAATGCTGTAGAAAGATACACACGGAAAAAGAAGAAATAATGCCACTTTGAAAGATCTGAAGATTAATGGAAATTGGCTTATAAACAACATGCTGTCTCGGAAGCTGACATTTCAAAAGATCTGAATATCAAGGAAAACTGGCTAATAAACAGCATGCTGTCTCGGAAGCTGACATATTTTGGTCATATCAAGCGCCATGACGGATTGGAAGAAATAATAGCAGAAGGCGTGGTACCAGGAAGGAGAGGCCAACACGAAGATAGGCACAAGATATAAGTGACTTCTTGAAAATAAAAGAACACGAGGTGGGAGAGCTGGCGAGAGACAGAGTTTCTTTCAGGCAGACCGTCATGAGAGCGACCTTCTGCAAAGGACTTGCTTTGACGATATACATGTCAATGTCACAATGTTAACATGTCTCTGTGTATTGTATTAAGACTGTGCAACGTTGGGTCATGTTCCTTGAAGTCAGAGTGCATCTGCTTATGAGACGAGGAACCAGCAGTCTGCATCGTATACGCCACATTTGTAAAATACACGTGCATGCAAATTCAAGGTCTGGCACAAGACGAAGTAGAGATGTGTAACTCTCCGAAAAGCATGTCGTAAAAGGCGAATAATTAGGGATTTCCCCTCCCTCCTATGAAGTCGCAGCACATCTTCCTAAGCGGCGAGTAACCAACAGTCTGCATACAATAAAACCAGATATGTTAAACAGATGTGCACGCAAAATTCAAGTTCTCAAACACCGTTCAGAAGTGGACGAATAACCAGAAAGTTCCACTAGATTTTACAGCGGTTAACGCTAGGAAGAAGCAGAGAGAAGATGGGTCACCAAGCCGCTGTTGACGTTTGAGCATGTGCCTGCACTGATGGCCACCAGAAGGCGCTCGAAGTGATATCTTTGTATTTGTGGCCCTTTCAATCTCCCAGATTCTGGAGGCAGGTCTTTCCTGCCCCAACTCCCCCTTTTTCCCCATTTCCTTTTTTGAGGCACCTAGCCATGCAGTTAACTTTGGAAAAGCCTATAGATCTTATTGCCTATTTCTTTCTTTCTTTCTTTCTTTCTTTCTTTCTTTCTTTCTTTCTTTCTTTCTTTCTTTCTTTCTTTCTTTCTTTCTTTCTTTCTTTCTTTCTTTCTTTCTTTCTTTCTTTCTTTCTTTCTTTCTTTCTTTCTTTCTTTCTTTCTTTCTTTCTTGCTTGCTTTCTTTCTTTCGTTCTATACTTTACTTTTTTGTTTACCCATTTCTTCTATAATTTACTTATCAATTTCTTCTATTCTTTACTGTTTTTACTTACTCTTATTGTCTACACTTTACTTATTTACTTACATATTTCTTATATTTTTTACTTTGTTTACTCACCATTTACTTTTATATTTTACTTATTTTCTAACCAATTTCTTCTATATTTGCTTATTTAGTTAGCCGTTTCTGCTATACTTTAGTATTTTGCTAACCCGTTTCTGCTATACTTTCCTTATTTGCTTACCCGTTTCTTCTATACTTTACTTATTTGCTTACCCGTTTCTTCTATACTTTACTTATTTGCTTACCCGTTTCTTCTATACTTTACTTGTTTGCTTACCCGTTTCACACTTTTGGTCAGCATGTCCACCTCGTAAGGCGCCAGATCCGGTAAAACCTCTAGCGAGTGTCCAACGTTATCTCTTTTTCTAGTCATAGTTTCGCCCATTCTGGTGGTAATTTGTTAGTAGCTGCAAGCGATACAGCTTTCAACAGAACTGCTGAATAATGGAGCAGAATTATCACATAAAGATGTATCTTAAATGTTTTACTCAGATGACAAATCCCTGAGGCCGTAGAAACAATACTGTTTTACTTTTACTCTGCGATTTTACGGTTTGTAGTTTGGCATATGCTGCTGATAAGTCGGCTCCCGATACCTCTGTCTTCCCTTGTGGGTTCCGGGGCCCCATTGTGGAGGGGTGGGGTTGGGGGGGGGGAACAAGAATACACCTACTGCCGAAACCAACATAAGGCCGTCTGCTATCAGATCAATAACAGGTGCAATTAAACCGGGTACTTCATTGTGAAGTGGGTTCGCAACGTCTAAGCCACAGACGCTGACTGAAACAGTATAATTAACAGGGAAAAAGTACTTGAAGTTGGTCATTCATCAAAGTTCCTCCCACGAGGCTCTGTCGTCATTTGGAGTTTATATGGTAGCTAAAGCTTTCGATGTGTGTGCTCTCTAATGTGCGCGCCCATCTCTCCAATTATTTCTTTAAGTGGTTATCAATTCGTGAGTTTGCCGTAATAGTTATGGACCTGGTTATTTGAAAGAATATATGAACACTTTTAGCGATGTTTATACAACAGTTTTGACGTACAGTGCAAGTTTCAACCCGAAAGTCTTTGTTTCAAGCAATTGTTACGTTAAATGAACCGTTCTCTGATTAATTATATTTTTTCAGGTTTCTGAATCACGGAAAGTGTCAGTATTTGGCTACTTTTCCTGACAACAGAAAAATTAAGAGAAAACGCAACTTAAATAATTAAACGGCACTTTAAATATTTTTTGGTATTTTCAGTTTATAATATACAGATTAGGTAATATAGTACAATTAAGTTTGCTGTAAAATATCAATGTATGTGAAAGCAATTATTAATGTGACGTTGATGCGTGGTTTAAATGTTTATGTTGTTGAGTAGGGATCTTCCTTTCAACACATTCTCTCCACTAGATACACCGAACTAAATCTGAGCTATGTTGCTCTCAGACAAAGTCCTGGATATCCAAGAAAACAGCCATATTGGCTCGTTAAGTACTTTAACATTAGCTGCACTTGGTACCCACAAGAGAAGGCAAGGAATTTTAGATGTCTATAGCATTTTAGTATAATGAATTATTAGACAGGGCAAATGATTCCTCCGTCATCTACCTTCTCCCGGTGCTATTATTAATAATTAAAGAATTATTATATTATTTGAGCCCCCACCAAATGTACTTCTATCTATCAGTTTAGAAAACAGGTAAGATTGAATACATTTGGAATTTAACAAACGATGTAGTATAAAACTTGACATACAGCTTTATTTTCTAACAATCAGTTAATTGACATACCCAGTTTGTTGTGTTTACACAAACAGTGACTAGCTAAAGTTATGATAGTAATGGGTTGTTTCAGCGCGAGAACAGCACCTGGGATTAGAGTGGTGTGATGAAGGTGATAAAGTATGAACAATTTATGAACATAACTTTCATAGAACCTCTGACAGCCGTGAGCACTGTCAAGCTCTTCCTCCTCTTCCAGCTTCTTCCCTGCTTGTTTCTCCTCCTCGCCCCCACCTCGTTCTCCACCTCGTTCTCCACCTCGTCCCCAGCTGGCCGAGTCTAACACAATGTAGGCTACTTCATGGACTGATCGTCACATGGGCGCTGTAATCAAGGAAACAAAACACATACGTGTAGTATCTTGACTTACACTAAGAATACATGTATCAATTAATACAACATATAATAATAGGATATAGTAATAAGATATAGCCCATCACTCCTCCTCATATTCCACATCCTCTCCAGTCTAGTCTGAAGGTCTTTTGTCTTACATGGGCGTCACATATCCTGCCTTCCCTCAAATGCTATGTCATGATAGTTGACTTTCTAAGTCTGTTGTCCGTCTTCACTCAGACTTCGAGTTGGCTGACATAGATATTACATGACCACGTGGAGCAGGTTATGTGCTGAAAACTCAAACATTATATATGTGCACGCTGTCCTGAATATTATCTTTCAGTGACAGTAAATACTGTACACCCATCATTCTCCCCCTGGGGTTATAAATCCCCTGTTTAGGTGAACACATTAAGTGAGCACATGGTGGGCACACAAAACGTAGCAGCATCCCTGCACATATTTGGGCATCATTTCCCACAGTCCCAACTCATATTTTGGCTGATCGTGAAAACAATATAATTACATTTCATTATAGCAAATGTCATTGTTCACATCTTATTTTATACACATGAAAACATACAATGAAAAACATGTGACACAAACATACAGGAAATAGGAATAGTTTAGCAGTTCCTTAACTTGAGATACTGAATACTCACAGAACTATTTCAAGCAGAATGTGCAGACAAATTAGGAAAAGGTAGTATAGACTAAGCTTAACTCCCTAACCTAAGTATACAAGATTAAAATTAATATTTTCTCTCACCTGGGAACTTCCCATTTATCGCCAAACCAGAGTACGACAGTAAAATATACCTTTACGTCGACCTGTTTGTTTGCCGGCAGGCTGCGATTAATGACGGGAATTCCACAGGCTCGCAGTATAAGTATTAATCTATTGTCCAAATTAAACTCCTCCCTTTCCTTAGTTTTTACCCAACCCTCAAGATGATGGCTTAAGCTCCTCCTCCGAAGTACCTATCAAATCACATTAGCTAACAAGTGGCCTGTCAGTCAATTATGGACTGACATCCCTAGAGCAAACATTCTTAAGTGCCCCAATCTAGTTTACCCCGAATTACACTGACGTGTTAAACTTTAAACTTCTCCTCGCCTCAATGTCTACAGTCCGCTCAATTCCCCTGTTCAAAAGGGCCCCACTCAGGCTGTGTTAGGAGATAACATTATGACACTGGCGTGAGAATCAAACCTACACCCCTAGTCTCATCAAAAGTCTGTTCAAAGCAGTCTGGTCAGGAGATAACATTTATGACATGGGCATGTGAAAGGGAATTCTCTAGCCCCGGTGTAATTGTGTAACATTACCCAAGACTGAGTCGCTTTGTCTGGACTAAGGACTGGAAACAATTTAAATCCGTGCGGTTTAAAGCAATATTAGGATAAAGCGCAGAGTAAATATAATTCTGTCTCTTTAGAACCAGAAGAACTTATTACAAGTACTAACTTCTGGAATCACTGAGATCGTCTCGTGACAATTAACTAGGTGGTTTTACACTTCTGACCACCTCTGTAAATAACTTAGCTGTCCTGCCCCCCCCCCTTTTCACCACACCCCCCCCCCCCCGACAACAAAAAATCCTCTGTTATAACAGTATGTATAAGGTTGAAGGTAGTCAGGTAGTCTTAGTTTCAGCTTCATAGCAAACGGGTTACCCCATCTTTGCTCCGCTCCTGTGCCAACGAAAAACACACAGAATGTTTATCACAGTATTAGAATTGCAGTTCATCATTGATGGTAGCAGAAGTCGCCAACAGATCAGCAGTTGCCCACGCGATCAATTTTAATCACATACAGGCACCACAACACTGCAAGACAGGCATCGCGCCATTTTCTGAATCTACAATTCACACCAACACGTTGGTCACAGTCGAAAAAACATTCTAAATGCAATTCGCAGCTCACAGGGTCACGCCATGCATTCAACTCAGAAGCTGGGCGACGAAACTATATCCAGTCTACAGATGGAGCAAAAATGCATCGGCCACCACCCGGCAGAAGCAAAAAAATTGCCTCTGTTTCGAACAGCGCCGCTGTCTAGCGTCCATTTTCACCGGAAGGTTGAAATCCGCGTGTGCGTTCCAGAACCTACCTATGTGGGGAAAATATGGCCAGTTGTCCCTTAGCAAGCATTCCCAGTTGGTGACATATTTAGAGAGCATTTCATGGAGATTTTGTCTGACTGAGTCTGGATGAAACTGTTTCTCTTGATCATTCATTCAATCAAGCAATCAGGTGCCGTCTTCACACTGAAAGCTGGCTGTCATAGATCTCTTGTAGTGGTTGTATACTCTTTCATACTGCTGCCATCTTGATGTTGTCCTCCCACTTGTATCGTTGCCCTCCTCTTGATCTTTTGCCTTCGATCTTTCCCTCCAGTATGCTTTTAAAAGCATGTTATGTCTTTTAATGGATCTCTTAATCAAGTAATTCCGAACACTTTCAGTTAAACAGAATAGCACTCGGGGTCCATTCTCATATTTTTTTGTCTTTTGCAACAAATTTCGAATGCATCAAATTCTTGTTAAACAACGAACCAGTCAATACAATGATATATTTATATCCGCTATTACAATTTTGCGCTGTACCCTTAACACTAATCCTGTCTTGATGTACGGAATTTAATCATGGACAGTTGGTGGATTAGAGAAATATTATTTGGAAGCTGCGGAGATGGGGTTTTACAGACGAATGATGAGAATAACTTTGCGGATAAAAAGAGTAATGAAGATGTCTTGAAAGAAACTGACTCACAAAAAGAATTGATTGCCCACATCAGAAAGAGACAATCTACATTCTTTGGTCATGTGACAAGAAGGAGAAAACTGGAGTACATCGTGTCAGTAAGAAAACTGGAAGGAAGGAGTGGCAGAGGGAGACGATGAGAAAAAATGCTAGACAGTCTGAAAATTTATCATGGGAGATTACCTGTGTCAGAGCTGATTGAAAGTACACCAGACAGAAGGTTGTGGACAGACATGACTACCAACGCCTCACGGCATGAACTTTAAGAAAAAGACTCCTAGCAAATCTAACATAAAAATCCCAGAGTAAACGGAACAAATGTGACTTTTCTACAAACCATGCACTTGAGGGTAAAAGCCAACTGTTTTGAAATACTGTGTTGAAATACAGAACTTAGTTGCTTTGTGTGACAGCTGTCTTGCCTGCAATTAAGAATTATTCTGCCTAGCCTGCAGCTCCCCCGATGTTATTTCCTGTGACGTAATCATTTCTTGTTGGTATATTTCCTTTTTTACCTCATCATCATCATCATCATCATCATCATCATCATCATCATCATCATCATCATCGCGTGCCTTGTCAACTAGAGTTGGTGATCATGCCTCTCTACAATCTGTGATCCGCAACTGCAATTATCAGTTCATGTATTGACACCCATCTGTGCCATGACAAAAGGCTGTCAAGATTCTTCCTCGGTCTCTCATTCCCCAGATCTTTTCAGTGATCTCATTTCCACTTTCCCTCTTCTCATAACATGACCAAAAATCATGACCGTCTCTGATGTTTGTGATACGTTTTCTTCGAGCCCTCACCTCTTTAAAAAAAAAAACATCTGGGTTGCTCCTTTTGATTGTCCAAGGAATTTTGAGAAACCACAGTTCCGAAGACTAAAAAAAAAAAAAAAAATGTACGGCTTTTCCCAACCTCTAGTGATTTGGATTTATTGCATTTATAAAGTGCAGTTTTAGCCTCTCCTATTCTGTTCTTTAACTCTGTGATACTTTTTCCTTGGGATGAGTTATCAGTTGGATTATTTTCACAGCTCTACGGACATGTAGGTGCTTAGATTCCCAATGCTGGTTAACAAGACTATGTGCGTCCGGTGTGCTTCTCATGCTTATCTGTGCCGATTACTCCAATTTCTCATATTCTTAGCAGTGATGTGGGCACGCTGCTTCCAAAATCCTCGGAACGTCCTATCTCTCTAAGGACATTAACAATGTCTACGTGATCCAAGGACTGACCATCTGTATTTAATGCGGAGCCTGCCAGTCTATCAGCTCTTTCATTGCGCATACACAGGAGAGTTCTGCAATGACTCAATCCACTGACTGCGTAACGTCTGCCTAACGAGACTGCCTCTACCCGTCGGATCATGCTCATAGAATCACCCAGCACACACACGCGAGAAAAGTCCTGTAATTCTAGTCTTATGACGCAATCACCTCCATCGTCGTGCTACTGGTAGTCGTGGAGCAGGTACCGCTGGCATCTTGGAATGTTCTATCTGTAAAGCGAGCTGTAAATGCCCATGCACTCTTATGTTCTCGTATAACTGGCCCGTCTGTGAAGACAAACACATCTGTTTCATCTGACTTGTCAGTGAAAAGCGCGCAGACCTCGGCGTTGACAGCAACGGAATTCTGCTCTCGACAACTCTTTTATTCAGGCGTCTCCGTGGTGAAGTGGCAAGCTGATTGCCTTGCGCTCTGAAGGTCGTGGGGTTGTTTCAAGGCGGAGCGGTTAAGTTAACGAGTGCACTATTTTACGGAGGTCCATGGGGATCTTCGCCGGCGCTACGGACGTCGTGCTCTGTGCGACGCTCTCGGCAGGCATCTAGCGGTTTTGCAGAGAGAAACTGAGCTATATGAGATAAAGCCAATCCTCACCCCTTGACCTTTATCATTCCTCGAGATGTTATACGTATGCCTGGTTACTTAATTCATTTCCTGTACTACTTCGAAAATAACGCCTTTGACTTTCATTAAATATTTAACAGTATTATCTTCTTTGATATTACTATTACTTCTCTCTTTACATTATTTAAGTTAAGGTTCCTTCCATCACTTTTAACCAATCTATCAATTTTGGTATTTCTGACTTGTCCTTGATCAAAACGTACTTACTAACCTTAAAAAAAACTCAAAAATAACTTTCAAACTCATACAGTTACTGGTGCCAAGGGAATTCGAACTCATTGTTTGCTGCTGAAGATGTGGATGAAGCGCTTATGGGGGTTGGGGAGGAAGGGGGAGGGGTGGGGGTCCCGAGTTCTCTGATGTCGATTTATAATTCAACATTCCTTCGAACTCATATTGTGACGACTTTTTGGTGGTCACATGACAACCCGTCTCCAATGAAAACAACATGGCGGACGACTCGAATAAAATTGAACAGGAGCGAAGGGAAGCCTATATTGGAGAGAAACAGAATCATCTACGTGATGGTGATAAGAAATATATTATTTTCACCTGGAAAAACAAAAAACTTAGCTACTTATCATGGTATTATTGTAACTTCATGTTAAGCACTGACTCAGTGACCCCTGAAGAGAGCATTAGTAGCACTGCAGCGCATTCTCCTCCGAACTTCTACCCCGGCATTATGACGGCCAAATACCCTAACAGGGCCTTATTCCTATATAAATGCTGACTTTTCGGACTTCCTGCCGAGGAACAAATCCGGCAAAACTAGTGTTGGCTCCGAATAACAAAACAAATGCTCTAACAGGGTCTCAGTGGTATGTTGATTACGGACCTGTTTTTGCGACTATGCCGCACCGCCGACAGTATTCCCGTAGCGCGGTGCGGATCGGGACTAAACTAGATGGCTGGGACTAATGAACAGCAGCTACCGCATCTCCTGCAACTTCCTCCAATTTATTTGCTTGTGAGTCCCAGGCATCTAGTTTAGATCCCCATCCGTGTCGCGCGTAGCGGCGCGGGAGATACGCTCGTGGTGAGTTTAATCAGAAGAACACTATTGCTAGTCTGCGTCGGAGCACGTAGTCTCCCCGCTATGTCGCTATTATCGTCTGTAATGTTGCTGGTCTCAAAATTGTCAATGGTCGCTCGTATCATCTGCTAGTATCGTCTGCAGAAAAGCTCGAAATTGTCAACGGTTGCTATTATCGTCTGCTACTATTGTCTGCAGTGTTACATCTGTTGAAATTGTCAGGTATTCCTAAGTTTTGTCATGATTTGTTCGTCGCAGGAAGTCTGCATTTTTATAGGGTATTTGTTTGGCAGGGGTAGAAGTTCAGAGGAGAGTCTTGTGATTGTGCTGCTGCCTAGCCTCCTAGGCCTATGTATTCTGTCCCAGCTATGTGTTCAAATCTGACCGAATCACCTAAAAGTTTAATTGTTTGAATAATTTACCAGAGCTCTAAGATTGATCCATATTCTAGTACCAGAGAATTTTATGGAATTAAAGGTCATAATCATTATCATGAAGCAGGTCTTTTGCAGAACATCGCTCTCATCACGGTCTGCCTGAAGGAAGCTCGGTCTCTCGCCAGCTCTCCCACCTCGCGTACTTTTGTACTCCAGGAGTTACTTATATCCTGTACCCATCTTCTTGTTGGGCGGCCACTGCCCCTCCTTCCTGGTACCATGCCTTCTCCTATTATTTTTTACAAGCCGTCATGATGCTTGATATGACCAAAATATTTCAGCTTCTGAGACAGGATGCTGTTTATTAGCCAATCTTCCTTGATTTTCAGATCTTCCAAGATGTCAGTATTTCTCCTCTTCTTTTTTCCAAGATATTCTGAGAATCTTTCTATAATTAAAGGCCACCAGTGTAATATTGACCATAGTGATTCTGCGAGTTCTCAGTTCAGAACTCTTTGGTCTTTATTTCTTTTACAAACACCAATTAGCAAGCACCTCATGCCAAGACACGTCATCAAGGGGTAGGACAATAATAATTTATAATTCTTGAATTTGGAAAAATAAAATCATGAGTCCTGCATAGCTTTGTAGATCTTTAAAAATTTAGTTCAGAGGTACAACGGTCTGACATCCAAGTCTCTCTGCTCATTCTCATTGAAAGTCGGAGTGCATCTGCCTGAGAGGCAAGAGACCAATAGTCTGCACACAAATGAGGCAGATAAGTTAAATGGATGTGCAACCGAAACTAAAGTCCTTGAAAATGGCCAAAGTCCTGGTCCACAAATGGATGAACAACCAGTGCTTTTCACAAGAGTGTACAGTCGGTGAATAAAAAAAAAAAATGTTCACCCTTAGACAAAATATGACTTTTTAGATACCTGCTCAAGATACAAGACACACATACAGCTAGTAGAATACAGAATAATTATACATAAAATTGTATAATGAAAAGACAAAGGTAATGTGAATCTATCAATCATGTACCTTCTCCACATTGAAGGTTGGCTGCAGGGGATCTCCGCCATGCTCTGTCTTTCACCTTGGGTGTACTCTCTGTCAGACTGCTGGACTGCTGTTCATCCATCTCACTCTCACTTGTGTCACTGTCTGTCTCTTGCTCTATTGTCTTCAACCTTTCCCTCCAGTATGTCTTTTAAAATGGTAAAAAAAATTTATTTGTCTCTATTTAAAAAAAAAATTTTCAGCAACTTTCATTTCATTCCTAGTTTCTAAAAGTAAATGAATTAACTAATGAATTAATTATTATATTTTTGCAGGATATGGAACCTACATTTATAAGAACTCATTTTTTCGCTATGAGGGACAGTGGTTGAAGGGAATAAAACATGGTTTGTAGATGTCACTGTTGTATGATAATATATTTCTTAATATAGAGCTACATGTTATTACTTTATGTGTAACAACACAAAGTTGACAATTACATGCATGCAGAGCCTTTATTTTCGTGTGGTTTGCAGTGGAACACCTTTTTTTTTAAGCAAAACTTTTTGTTTGAGATTGACAATTGTATTATTTCTGATCAATTCATGGCCACTGTTGAATTTTTAAACTTCTTAAGCCATCCACTATCTGCAGCTGAAATCCATAGACTCCAAAACTGCTAAACTTTGACATGCGTATAAGGAACAAAGGGATAGTTTATCTATTGATTGGACATGTATATTGTTAATGCACAAATGTAAGTTTATGTGGCAAAGTCAGTAACACTTTTGTTAAAATACAAAATATTTTTGGCCTTTTAGATGTTTTATTGGGTGAGTATTGGCACCTTTTTTCTAGAAAAATATCCCTGCAAGCAGCTTGTCATTGAGCCAATTGAGTGCCATTTGGCCTAAAAATAAATGAATCTATCACCATATGCCCTGTACACCAATGGCATTAATAGGGTCCTTTGCAATGACTGTTTTTTTTGGGTTTTATAGATGTAAAACAAACTTGATATGGTCAAGATCCTTTAGAGGCAAGTAAACAAGGCAGAAGCAAATAATTATCACACTCTAAAGAAAATTATGCAGTAGGGAATGACCAGGGATCTAGCCAACACCTAACACGCAGAGGAAGAGAAAGCTAGACATACAGTTGCAATTACTTTCGTTGTTGTGTGTTTGTTGTTGTTGTTTAAACTGAGTTCAGTCAAGAATTGACATCACGGCACTCGGGGCATTCCCAGTACCGTCCTTATCTTAAGTATCCAGTGCAGAGTTCCAATACTAATGGTACCAGTTGTAATCTTTTTTTAATATTTTTTTTAAATTTTTTAATTTTTTAATTTTTATTTTTTAAATTGATGCATAACAAGCTTGATGTGGTCAAGACCCTTTGGATTCAAGTAAAGAAACACAAACAAATCATTACAGGCTAAGGAGAATTATACAGCAGGAAATGATCAGATATCTGGCCGACATCTAACACCTAGAGGAACAGAAAAGAAAGATGGACATACAGTTAGGCTGCTGCTGCTGGTTCATCTCAATTGAAACTGCTGAAGATAGGGACAGCGTGCTTATGGAAACATCCTGAATACTGTGATGTCAGTTTTTAACTAATCTTAGCTCTACAATCACTTGTATATAGACTACTTTTTGCAATGTTTTCAGGTCATGGAAAACTTGTGATGAAAGATGGAACATATTATGAAGGACAGTTTGTAAAAGGCGAAATAAATGGCAATGGTTATAAATATTCTGCACATGCACAGACAAAATACACCGGGCAGTTTCTCTATGGAGAAATGCATGGGGACGGCTCTATGATTTATAAGAATGGCAGCGTGTATGATGGTCAGTGGTACAGGAACAAGAGACACGGTCAGAATTCATTAGTTTTGTATGTTCTTGTGTGTATAAGTATGCATTTGTAGCTAAGGGATTAAAAACACAGTTTAATAATTCTGACATACAGGGTTTTATTCATCTGCAACAGTTTGGCAGCAGACTGCTTTATGTGACTTTGACATTGGTATAAGCATCAACCATTCAGTCTGATGGCAAGATAATGAACATATATTTGATTTTTATTAAAAAAATGATGTTGTGTCTCATCATAGGCTGGCTGCAATATATCCACCTCTAACTGTGAAAATATTACTTCATGAGGTGGAAATAACTTCCATTGTATGATTCTCATACCACTGTCTGAGAGCCATAAGAGCAATCTTATTTCTGTTTTCCCAACACTGGCATTAAACCCTAAGAAACTCAAGGATTGCATTGTGAAATGATTTCACTTAGATCAAAGCCACAAAACCGCACAAGGGAATATAACACTGGCAAGTAAAACCACTATATAACACTGGCCAGTAAAACCACTCTATAACACTGGCCAGTAAAACCACTATATAACACTGGCCAGTAAAACAACTATATAACGCTGGCCAGTAAAACCACTATATAACACTGGCCAGTAAAACAACTATATAACATTGGCCAGTAAAACCACTATATAACACTGGCCAGTAAAACCACTATATAACACTAGCCAGTAAAACCACTATATAACACTGGCCAGTAAAACCACTAACAGCCCACAAATGGGGCTGGTATGGACATCCTGGAAAGGATAATCTTCTTCTTCTTCTGAGCTCACCGGTTGTAACTCTTACAGAAAGTTATAGTGGTTCATCCATCCCTGGACTTTGGTCTGGAACCAAAATCTGAGTTTTGCATGCACAACCATTTTACAGATCTGGTTTATTTGTATGCAGACTTTTGGTTTCCTGCCTCTCAGGCAGATGCACTCCGACTTTGAAGGAAACAGCCCACCTAGTTCCCCTCCTACTACATGCTTGTACACACACATACAAACATACATACATACATACATACACACATGCACACACACACACATACACGCACACACACACACACACACACACACATATACATACATACATTTCACTAAGATGTTTGTTCACTGTTTACTGAATCCATAGGGCCTTGACCAAATTAAGCTTGTTATGTATCAATAAAAAAAAACCCACACAGATTACTACTGGTACTATTAGTATTGGGATTGTGTTATGCTGTAAGAGGGGTGGGGGGGGGGGGGAGGGTGTCACAATCAGCACAAAGAGACATCTTATTCAAAGCATATTTATTCCAACTCTGTGCTACCAGTGCCAGACATGGTCACTCACAACAAACCATAAAAGAAAATTAGTAACCATGGAAATGAGATGTCTGAGAAGGGCTGTGGGAGTGACCATAAGAGATAAGATCAGGAATGAGATCATAAGAGAAAAAGTCGGCACAGAACCAATTCTAAATTACATACGAAGACAGCAAGTGAAATGGTTTGCCCACTTAGAGAGAATGCCTTGTGACACCATACCATACAAAGCATACATGGAAAGAGAAGAAGGACGTAGAGCATGAGGTAGACCAAGAACAAGATGGAAGGATAACATCAAAGAAATTCTACAACAGCACGATGTGCCCATGGTCGAGGCGGCCAGAAGAACTAGAGACAGAACCTTTTATCTCCCTCAACACCCACAGCGGTAAAAGAGGAAGTGAAGAAGAAGAAGACCATTAGTATTGGAACTCTATGTTGGCTGCTGAAGCTGAGGACAGTACTGGGAATGCTCCGAGTGCTGTGATGTCAATTCTTGACTCAATTCAATTAATTCTGTGTGTGTGTGTATGTGCGTGCGTGCATGCATGCGTGTGTGTGTGTGAATATGTGTGTGTATGAGTGTATGCACGTATGCATGCATGTATGTATGCAGGTGTGTATGTATGTGTGTGTAAGTGGATGATTGAGTTGGTCAGGGTACAAATGTGAGGGTGTGTGTATGCGCGCGAGTGTGCGCATGCATTTACCATGTTTTTTTTTTTTTAATTAATAATAATATAATGCACGTTATTACATGATCATAACATGTTTTATTGATAAAATACAACTGCCATATGAAAGGTGGGTTTTTGGTTTTTGGACAGGCCTAAGATAAGACAGGCCTGTGTGACCAATTTGTGACCCTTTGAAATTACAGTTTTTTCCTTCCAAGGCAGTGCTACGACGCTTTAGAAATGATCTGATACCTAATTTTGCTGCCAGAGTAACAATCATTAAGAATGAAGACATTAGAAGAAGACTCCGACTGAGTTCAGTGATACTGTTCATTAAAGAACAGATGAGATTGTTTGACCATTTGATGAGAATGCCTTTGTACCAACTGCACCAATTAGTGGAGAAGTTTTTGTAGTGTAGGGTTAGACATCTGTCTGAAAAGCTGGGGTTCAAATCTGCATTGTGTCAGATATTTGTCAAAACTGATCTTCGCTCCCAGATCAACCCATTCTAGAATGAGTAACAGCTAAGTATCAAGGGGATTAAAGGTAGCTGGCGAAATGAGGACCACATCACCCACTGAGTGCCGACTAGTTTGCACATCACATAGCATCATTTCCATGATGTGCCTTTGGATTTAAAAGGGTCCTCTTTTTTTTTTTTTTAAACCTGTTATTGATTACTTGTATTTTAAAAATAATTATTTAAGTTATCTTTTTAGAAATAAATAAAGTTGATATAGCAAATGCAATTTCTAGGATTCTTATCCAGAATAATTTATTAATACATTTTACATTGTACCTCCAGGATTTGGTACCTTGAATACAAGAAGGACTGATGAAGTAGTTGTTCAGTTTATTTTTGCAGACAGTGAAGAAGCTAATTCATATGAGTAAGTTTTTATGGTACAATGGTTTCTTTCATTTACAAATTATAACAAATAAGAAATACTCATTTTAAAGGCGCAGCTTGCTTGCTTGCTACTATGATGTTGTTCCATGTGTGTTCCATGGTATTGGAACAAATGAACGAGTTAGAACTGAATGCAGAAATAGACTATGTGAAGTATAATGACATAACAGGATGATGAAAGATTACTGATTTAGGAATCAACTTTACAGCACACTGGCCATACACATACATGCTCTGTCCCCTGCAGCAAATATCTTAAGGTGAAGATGCTATGAATTTCCTTAGTACACTGATTATACACACATAATTCTAGCCCTTGAATATGTTCCTAGTTGCCAGATCCACATCCGACTTCCTAATTCACACATTCTTACACATTATTTTGGTCCACCCTCTATCTTCTGTAAGCATTCGATCGTAAATGGTCTCCTTTGTCCAGTACGAGTGTTCCTGTAGCTATCACTTTTGTGACAAGAAAATCTGGTCTTTCATTTCCTCGCACACCTGCATTTGACTGACCGTATCCCCATGTGAGTCGCAGTAATGTTAGTGAGTCATTGTAATGTTGAAAAGTCCATGTAAGGTTGGTGGGTTCCTGTAATGTTGATGAGTCCCTGTAATGTTGATTAGTTCCTGTACTGTTGATTAGTTCCTGTAATGTTGATTAGTTCCTGTAATGTTGATGAGTCCCTGTAATGTTGATTAGTTCCTGTAATGTTGATTAGTTCCTGTAATGTTGATTACTTCCTGTAATGTTGATGGGGCCCTGTAATGTTGATGAGTCCCTGTAATGTTGATTAGTTCCTGTAATGTTGATGAGTCCCTGTAATGTTGATTAGTTCCTGTAATGTTGATGAGTCCCTGTAATGTTGATAAGTTCCTGTAATGTTGATTAGTCCCTGTAATGTTAATGAGTCCATGTTATGTTAATGAGTCCCTGTAATGTTGATGAGTCACCTTGATGTTAATGAGTCCCTGTAATGTTGATGAGTCCTTGTAATGTTAATGAGTCCCTGTAATGTTGATTAGTTCCTGTAATGTTGACAAGTACATTTAATGTTGATGGATTCCTCTAATGTTAATGAGTCCCTGTAATGTTGAAGAGTCCCTGTAATGTAGAAGAGTCCCTGTAATGTTGATGAGTCTCTATAATGTAGAAGAGTCCCTGTAATGTTGAAAAGTCCCTGTAATGTTGAAGAGTCCCTGTAATGTAGAAGAGTCCCTGTAATGTTGAAGAGTCCCTGTAATGTAGAAGAGTTCCTGTAATGTAGATGACTCCCTCTAATGTTGATGAGTCCCTATAATGTTGAAGAGTCCCTGTAATGTTGCAGAGTCCATGTAATGTTGATGACTCCCTCTAATGTTGATGAGTCCCTCTAATGTTGATGAGTCCCTGTAATGTAGAAGAGTCCCTGTAATGTTGAAGAGTCCCTGTAATGTTGAAGAGTCCCTGTAATGTTGATGACTCCCTCTAATGTTGATGAGTCCCTATAATGTTGAAGAGTCCCTGTAATGTAGAAGAGTCCCTGTAATGTTGAAGAGTCCCTGTAATGTTGCAGAGTCCATGTAATGTTGATGACTCCCGCAAATGTTGACAAACCCTCACAATGTTGATGATAAGGAACATAAAGCATAATATCACTGTAACCTACCATTCAAGTCCTAGGAGGTGACCAAGAAGGGTTGACATGGGAGTGGCTAACTCATACTAAAAAATCTCTAGCTGCAAATTCCAATCATAAATTAGTAAGCAAATCAAGAGGCTGCAGTTACTGGTTATAAGTCTATGTCATTTGACATAGATGAGAGCCATTGTGGTGTAGTGGCTAGACACTCACCTGCAGATCAGAAGCTCCTGGGTTTGGGCCCTGACGGAGCTGGACATTTTTAGAAAAGGATCTTGGCTTTCAGGTTGACTTAGCCTTGACCTTGAGTGGGTACCAGGTACAGTCAGGGGAAGTAAAGGTGGCTGTCGTGATGCTGACTACATCAAGCCACCCTGTGCTGATTAGTTTATAAAATATAGGTCCAGTCCTATACGCCCTTTATGCCTGAAGGATGCTCTACTTCTTTTGCTTATTTGACGTAGATGAGGGTACCACGGGTCGCCTGTGACGGTGGGAGACATTTTTAATGTCTCTGATCAGCTACTCATTAAAATGCTCTATCAAGACCAACAAGCAGCAGTCAGAATAGATGGAGAGACATCAGACTGGTTTGGCATCAAGCAAGGAGTCCGTCAGGGATGTGTGCTGTCACCGTATTTGTTCAACCTGTACGCCGAAAATATAATGAGAAATGTAAGAGATGATATAAACAAGGAACAATATGATGCCCTAAACATCGGTGGTCATGAAATACCAGAAATTCGTTATGCTGATGATACAGTATTACTATCAACATCACAAAATGGTTTAGAAAACTTATTAACCTCACTCCAAAGAAATAGTGAAAATCATAACTTATTTCTTAACATAGCAAAAACAAAGATAATGCATACAAACAAAACTGCCATGGAGAAGGAAATATATGTTAATGAGGAAAGATTGGAAGTGGTGGAAAATTTCGATTATCTTGGGTCACTGGTTACCAACAATGGTGACACAATGAAAGAAATTAAACGGCGACTATCAATTGCTCTTCAAAGACTAAAACAACTGAATAAATGATGGAATTGTACAGATAGAATTACAAAGGTCAGATTTTTAAGAGCATGCATCTTTCCCATTGCAACATACGCCTGTGAGACCTGGACACTTACTAAACAAGCGGAACAGCGCATAAATGCATTTGAATATAAATGTTACAGACAGGTTCTAAGAATATCTTGGGTAAAGAAAAGAACAAATGCATCTATACTTCAAGAGCTGAATTTTGAAGAGGGTTGGCTAGTAAAGACAATAAAACAAAGAAAATTGAAATATTTTGGTCACTTGAAACGTCATGGAAGTCTAGAGAGAACAATAATGGAGGGGTATATGCCTGGGAAGAGAGGAAGAGGAAGGCCAAGGAGAAGATGGGTGCAGGATGTGGCAGATGATCTCCAGATGGGTGTATCAGACGCAGGACATCTTGCTCAGGATAGGAAGGTTTTCCGGAGGGTTGTTATGGCAGCGAGGTTCCGCGAGGGACATGCTACTGAATGAATGAATGATCAGCTACCACCCGCCTCAAGCTTGACAGCCTCCAGTCAGGTGTTGATCTGCCACAGCCTGTATGCTTCACTGGGTGCCTGGAACTAGAACACAATCCAAAATCACAGCCTGTAAAAACTAATGTACCAGGCAAAGAGATTTATTAACGTGGTCGGGTTTTGCTAGTCATACTCACCATTGCTGTGATTCCAATGCCTTCTTATAGCACAGTACAACACTATCATTTAGAAATGCGGAAAGTTGCCAGCAACATAAATAGTCTTTAAAGAGACTGATTTAAGTTGGTAGTGGACTTATGCTCCATTGGTAGATGGTGGACAGATGAAGAAAGATAAAGCCTGTGGTTTTTTACTGAGTAACACTAGAACTAATTCTGCATGAACAGCTGAAAACGTCATGAGTAACATCATGAAGAAGTCTATATGGAACTGGAGAAGTGCTCTTATATGGCTAAGAAAGCCACTTTTTGAGTACTGCAGTATGACAGTTCACAACAACTTCTGATCACCTGAGTTGTTTTAAGAACCAACATCTCTGCACGCAGGGCATTTCCATGTGTGCTCCGTCCTCATCTTCATCAGCCAGCAAACAGTCTTCAGATTACCTGTACAAGATAAGACAGACATCATTTTTTTGATATTGTTATAAAATAATAGTCTCCATAAGGTTGTGATAGCCATGAAGATTAACTCTTTGAGTCCCAGAGGGTTTAGCATCACAGGCCCAAGGGGTAGTCAAAAGAGACTAAAATCGGCGCATCATGCGTTCATTGGGCTTCTAGGTAGTAACCTATGACCGTATGATGCGTTCCTTGGGACTCAAAGAGTTAAGGATGTTGGAGAAAAGCTAGGGATGTCAGATACAGTCAGCCAGTTAGTTAAACAATTATCTGAAAGTTGCAGAGATATGGTTTTATTGACAAATGACGTGAACACCAAGGAAACAGAAAAAGAAAAATGAAGATGTATTGAAAACCATTAACTGCAGAGGGTTATGACATCTGGAAAATCTAGAATATCTGAGATAAGGTTGGAAATGTCATGAACCAAATTAGAGACAGTTGATTAGTGAAATACTGTCAGAAAGTTGCAGAAATGTATGGCTTTATTCGGATATATCCTGAGGAGACCTGGGTAGAGAATTGCTTAATAGCTACTGAAATGGGAAACAAATGGAATGAAGAAAACTCTAAGACAGATTTTGATAAAGGAGGCCAAAGGTGCATGACTGGATTCCATTCATGATGTTGAAAATATTTCACTGAATACATTGGAATGGAGGAATAGATTTCTAGCCTTACTGCGTATGAACCATAATGATGCCAAAGTATGGTTTGAAAAAAAAATAGAACATCTGTTTGGGCCAGCAATAGTGCAAAACAGGTTATGTATTTATTAAAATAACTATTTTGATATAAGACTCCTAAATTATTTGGTTGACAAGATTTTAACCAGTTAAATTAATCTTGTTTTTCTAAACATACATTTCAGTTACACATACCATAATCTCAGGTAAGTAGCTTGTGCATATTCATTATTGTATCTTTATTTTGTTGTTTATTGTTTCTAAGATGTGATAGAAATTACAGTAATCATGCCATTGTCTTGTAACCTGTCAGTATTGTTGTTAATGATGTCAAGAGTGTTAAGCATGTGATATAATAGTGCAGATTGCCATGGTGACATCATAATGACAGTTTTAAAAATGGCTGCTCTACTTTTGACATGCACCTAAGAGGATGAGCATTATGTTACCCATTGTTTTTTTTTTTCAATCAGTGAAGGAGTAAACCTATATAAATTCATTGGTAAATCAGGGTTCAGTGTGTCAATACGTGTCTGTCAGTCCAGAAAATGTATGAGTGCAGTAAGAGGTCTTCAGCAGTGCATTAGACTCTGGGGTCACTACTCAGTGTTTCTGACCCAGTCGTAAACAGTCTGTCACAGATGTCATGCCATTTGAAAGCTACTGACTCCAGAAAGGTATGAACAACCACAACTTACTTTCTGCTGGCATTTACAGCTGGTGAATGGTCAGAAGAAGAAGATACGCTCCCTATGTCTCAAGATGTGAAAGCTGGCCTTTTATTTCTAGACCTATATTTTTCTAGACCAGTTGGTACTTGATGGATGATGTGGTCAACATCGGGCTGGTCACCTTTACATCCCAGGATATCTCCTGGTCACCTTTACATCCCAGGATATCTCCTGGTCACCTTTACATCCCAGGATATCTTATGGTCACCTTTACATCTCCTGGTACCTATTTTAGGGTCAGTCAGCTTGGTATCCCTTAATTATAAAATTGTTCTCTGATATGGATTTGAACCCAAGACTTTTGAGCCAGCAGGTGGGTGTCTAACCACTGCACTGCCATGATTCAAACACCAACTAATCATATAAATGTTCAAAATCAGAGATGAAACAGGAAAAGGATGTAAAGGTAAAGATAAAGTCGGGAGATGTGAACCAGCGTCACTGCACATGGTTATAAACCATAAGTCTTCTGCCACCAGTCCGTCCGCAAGTAGTGCCCCTCCATTTACCCCAGAGTGTTAACTCTGGTACCCATTACCGAGAGGCTGGGTGAACCGTGGGAACTGCCCGGTTTTGAACACCGGAGGTGGGCTGCAGCAAGTCACAGCTGGATTTGAAAACGAGTCCCTATCGACTGCACTAATGTGGCCCCCCGTACAGGAGAAGGATGTAGAGCAGAAAGAAGACTGAGAACAAGATAGAAAGAAAACATCAGAGAAACTGCAACAGCACGATGTATCTGTGGTCAAGACAGCATGAAGAGCTAGAAGCAGAACCTTATATCTCCCTTGACTCCCAAAGCAGTAAGAGAGGAAGTGAAGAAGAAGAAGAGATCACATCTACCCTGCCCACCCTTGTATTCCACATTGATGTCCTTTATTTCATCATCTAGTAATGGTGACAGATATGAAGGTCAGTGGGTCATGGACAAAAGACAAGGTCATGGAGAGCTGATGTGTTCAGATGGTACAAGTTACAATGTAAGTAGATCATACACCTGTCCTTAGCTGCATAAATCTACAGGTTACACCTGGCTGGTGCCCTAATTACGGGTGTCCTAATTATAATTTCTGTCCAGGTTGAACGAGGCACCTAGGATCTGCCTTTTTGGTCTGCCCTCCAGACTGAGATGTGGAGGGGGGGGGGGGGGGTTGGCTGAGTAGTCTCGAGACATGACATCCACCTTGAGTGCTGGAGGTCCTGGGTTCAGGCCCCGGTGAAGCTGGGATTTTTTCACATGGACTTTTAGTAATTTCCCCTGATCTCTGGGTAGTAAGATCGGACGTCCATGTGTATTGTTGCGCATGTAAAAAAAAAATTTCCCTTGGCAGTTGGAAATCGAGAAGAGTAGCCTAACTGCTCTGCCTGGTCATATTAAGAGTTAAAATAAAATCTACCCAAAGTATTTCAGGATCCTCCTCTGTGCTATGGAGATCGTGCACTGCGCTGAGTTTCTTTGGACCCAGGCTTGAGTTAGAAGTAGAACGGAGCACTTATGGGTTACCACCCTTGGGCTATGAAGTTGATCTGTTGTTTAAACAGAATAGTTCGCTGCCCAGAGGGACAATCTAATTGTTAAATCCATCACAGACTAAAATACTTTGGTCATATTAAGCCTCCTTAAGCTGATTTGAAGAGAAGTGTTGGTGAGTTTGATTTCTGGAACAAGGAGCAGGGGTCAGCAATCATAAGAGTGGACACAGGAAATCATGCATACCCTGGGTATGATGGGAGTCACTGTGGCATTGGTGGCTAGACACCCGCCTGCGGAAGGGAAGGTCGTTGGTTTGCGTCCTGACGGAGTCAGACTTTTTATTCAACAATGACCTTGACTCCCAGGTTGACACAACCTTGAGTGGGTATGATGTGCAGTCCTGGGTAGTGAAGGTGGCCGGCGTGATGCTGACCACCTCACCCACCAAGTGCCAATTCATCTAAAAAAATATAGGTCTAGCCCTATATTCCCAATACGCTTAAAGATGTCAAAAAGGGACCTTTACTTTTTTTTTTTCAACTGGGTACAATGGTTCTCAAAATGGAAAAATTGGAAAGTTGACAGGGAACTAAGTGGTTTTCCAGCATTAGAATGGGGTTCTGTAAAAGACCTGTTAGATGATGATCAGTTTTGTTGTGTGGTATGCCTATGTGGGTTGCCAGGCCCCATTTTAAGGGAGGGGGGGGGGGGGGGGTATGCAGAGAAAAGATTCACTGTGCTTCAAACAAGCACGCTGTAAAAGTAAATTAATTTTAGGTTTCCTTCAAAGTCAGTGCATCTCCCCCGTGTGGGTTCCGGGGCCCCATTGTGGGGAAAACAAGAATAGACCCACTGCCTCCCCAAAAGCATGTCGTAAGAGATGACTAATTGGGGAGCTTCCTTTGAAGTCGGAGTGCATCTGCCGGAGAGGCAAGGAACCAACAGTCTGTATTCAAGAGAATGAGATCTGTAAAACTGATGCACATGCAACACTCAGGTTCTGGAGCAGGACTGCAGTTCAGTAGTGGACGAGCAACCAGAACCTTCCGCCAGAGTTTACAGCTGGTGAACGCGAAGAAGAAGAAGAAGAAGAGTGCATCTGCCTAAGAGGCAAGGAACCAGCAGTCTGCTTTCAAATAAGCCAGATCTGTAAAATGGATGTGCATGCAAAGCTCAAGTTCTGAAACAAGACTAAAGTCCAGAAGTTAATGAACACCAGAATTTTCTCCTGGAGTTCACAGACGGTGTACATGAAGAAGAAGAAGATAAACCAGAGTTGTGTGGTACCATTTGTTGATTTTACTTTTACTTTATGCTGGAGCTAAGTAGTTAGTTAATTAGTTAGTTAGTTAGTTAGTTAGTTAGTTAGTTAGTTAGTTAGTTAGTTAGTTAGTTAGTTAGTTAGTTAGTTAGTTAGTTAGTTAGTTAGTTAGTTATTTAGTTAGTTAGTTGTTTATTTAGTTATTTATTTAGTTAGTTAGTTAGTTAATTAGTTAGTTAGTTAGCTAGTTAGCTAGTTAGTTAATTAGTTAGTTAGTTAGTTAGTTAGTTATTTAGTTAGTTTTTTATTTAGTTAGTTAGTTAGTTAGCTAATTAGTTAGTTAGTTAGTTATTTAGTTAGTTAGTTAATTAGTTAGTTAGTTAGTTAGTTAATTAGTTAGTTATTTAGTTAGTTAGTTATTTAGTTAGTTAATTAGTTAGTTAGTTAGTTAGTTAGTTAGTTAGTTAGTTAGTTAGTTAGTTAGTTAGTTAGTTAGTTTGTTAGTTATTTGGGATATGATCATTGCACTCCAGACATGTTCATTCAGGCTCAGATCCTTACCTCAGTATGAACCCCAGCGTCCTGTGACTAATAGTACCAGTTCTTTGTTGACTGATAAGTCTTTTTGTATGCCTAATAGTGCAGTGGCTTATGTGCTTACCTGCTGATCCTGAGGTCCTGGGTTCAATTCTCCATCGAGGCCAATTTTTAAAAATGACTTGAGCTTCCAGGCTGACTCCACTAACAATGTTTAGCAGGAAATGTACTGGGAGGCAAAACAGACTAGTATTGCATTGGCAACATCACATAATGAATGCCAGATTGTTACTTACTTTTACTGTATGCATTTGTTTTTAAATTCAAAAATCATTGCTTTGTCTTTTTTTTTTGTTAATTATAAAAAATTATAATGATGTACACACACACACAATTCACCTTTATAACTGGAGGAGAAGGAGGAGGAAGAGGAGGGGGAGAAGGCGAAGAAGCAGAAGAAGAAGAAGAAGAAGCAGAAGAAGAAGAAGAAGAAGAAGAAGAAGAAGAAGAAGAAGAAGAAGAAGAAGAAGAAGAAGAAGAAGAAGAAGAAGAAGACGAAGAAGAATACAAAGAAGAAGAAGAAGAAGAAGAAGATGGATGAGGAGTGGAGGAGAAAGAAGAAGGAGAAAAAGTAAGTCATTGTATTGTATGACATAATGAATTTAATTCATACATATATATGCTCACTTTGAGACATACTTAAACACACACACACCCACACACACCCGCACACACATGCACGCACACACATGCCAATTTATGAATTTTGAAATTTGGAGACACAGAATCAGGACCGCTTTGTAACACACAACTGTCTGTACACACAGGGCCAATTTATGAATAATTTCTTCCATGGTGAGGGAATGATGCGACATGCTTCAGGTATATACTACAGTGGCTTGTGGATTAATGGCTACCCAGCCGTTATGGCAACTAAGATTGTACTGATTGGGGATCAGTCTCCCTTGGTTTTGAGTCAAGGTCAACCTTTCTCTATTAAAGTGGAATGCAGAAATGATGAGGATGAACTTGTGCCTGGTCAGTGATGAGCTGTTCTGTTTTTAATATAATAGTTTGCCACTGTGGTTTAGTGGCTAGACGCTCACCTGGGGATCCAAGTCCTCAGGGAGCCAGACTTTATGTTTCAAACATGATCCCGGCTCCTAGGTTTACCCAACCTTGAGTGGGTAACAGGAATAGTCCGGGGAAGTAAAGGCTGCTGGCGTGATTTTAATCACATTGCCCACCGATTGCTGATTGGTCTATAAAATATAGGTCTAGCCCTATGTGGCCAATATGCTTGAAAACATGGAAAAGGGTACTTTTTTGAAATTTATAGTTTATTTTTTTAATGACACTTTTTCTGATTTCTTAGTCACCACTGATTGTAGTGCACACCAAGAAAATACTTGGTATAGCGGTGAGGTGCCTCAGTATAAATAAAGTTAGTTGCATATCCTTTACAGGACATTGCAGAACCAGCACCAGCATTTTTTGGCTGTTGTGGTTTTTCTAGGCAAATTTACCTCCAGTAGTTTGCCATTGCTTTCTGGATAGTCAGCTTCTTGATACCCCTGTCGAAACCAACACAAGGCGCAGGGCCCGCAGCTGGGATCGAACCCGGCACCCCAGCATTACGAAGCGCGCTCGCAACACCTAAGCCACAGACCTATATCTAATTTAATTGGGTTAAATTGGGAACTAAATTCTTATTGGACTGGCATCTGAAATACCGCTGCTTCAGTCACTGTGGTCTCAGACCTTCAGATAGCAGTCCCTGGTGGGATAATACAGAAAAAAAAAACCATGTTATGTTCTTCAGCATAAAGTGCATGCTTCAATTGTTTAATTAATGGATAGGATATATCATCATCATCAGAGTCAATGTACACTGTTGCTATTTAGTGTCCTTGAGGAGGTCAATAAACTCTTTGAGTCCCAAGCAACCCCTCCTGTGTTTATGGGTATCTTTTTCTACTTAACTCTACCAGACCTGAGGCCCTGAACTTAACTGTGACAAGACATTAGGAAATTCCCCAAAAAGCAGTACAGTGGTCTGGCACAGTTAAAGTCCATGCCATGTGGCATTGGTAGTGATGTCGATCCACAACCTTCTGTCTCATGTACTTTCAATCAACTCTGATACAGATGATCCTCCATGCCATTATGTCAAACTGTCCAGCATCTGTTCTCTCGGTCTCCCTCTGCATCTTCTTCCCTGCAACTTTCCTGCTGTCACAATGCACTTCAATTTTCTCCTTCTCATCACATGACCAAAGAAGGTAGACTGGCTCTAATTTCTTTAACTCTTTATGCACCAACCGGTTATTGCTCCAGTTTAGTCTGTAAATAAATGTCCCTGTAAAGGTTCGGGGGTCCTAATTTGGAGAAAAAGGATGGGCCCACTGTCTTCCTACAAGCATGCTGTAGGAACTGACTAATTAGGGATGTTTCCTTCACAGTTGGAGTGCATCTGACTGAGAGGCGAGGAATCAACAAACAGTCTACATACAAATAAGCTAGATCTTTCAAATGCTTGCTTCATACAATTTCCGAGGTTGACTCCTGGTTAGTGGTGTACCAGAGTTGGAAGAAGACACTCGTGATGTCATTGATGTAGTTTCAGTTAAGTGTAGTCAATGCTGAGTAAATAATTATTGTGGCATAGTTGTGGAAATGAACAGCGATGATGTTAGTTGAGTGATTGTGATGGAATAGGAGAAATAAACTGGCAGTATGTATACTAGAATTCGGGAGGCGTTCCAGTGTTGTAAATTGTTGAAAGCTGTATTTGTTCTAGAGTAAACGAGCTATATTAAAAGTGACCAAGCTTTCTAACAGGTATGCAAAACGCACAATTTATCACAGACATCAGAAGGAGACAGTCATCATTTTTCGGCCATGTTATGAGAAGAGGGAAAATTGAACATGTTGTGACCACTGAAAAGATCTGTGGAAGGAGGGATAGAGGAAGACAACGAGAGAAGATTCTTGACAGTCTTGTTGCATGGCATGGAGGTGTGTCAGCACATGGACTGATACATGCTCCAGTGGATTATGGAGAGGCATGATCACCCATGCCAGTCGGCAAGGCACCTGATGATGATGATGATGATGCAAAACTCATGTGGAATATGACTAAAGGGAGAAAAACCAGAAAACTTCACCTGAGTTTGCAGCCAGTGAATGCAAAGAAGAAGAAGAGTCAGTAAGGTTATGGATGTCTCCATTCAGGATAGGCCTGTTATTGATAACAATATTGCTAAGATACTTTTGTTCACTTTATTTTAATGTAGACTCAGCCAGGGAGCTCCAGGTAATTGCAGGCTTCAAGTACTGGGAACCTAAAGAAGGATCTGCCCTTTTTGATATGATTGAAGATGTTGAAAATAAGCCGATTCCAACTCCATTGTAAGTTAAAAACTGCTTTTCATGTGTTAAGTGTGTTGCTTGGATTAACTTATACTGAATACTGGGTTTCCCATGGGGGTTCTGGGGCTTCATTTTGGAGAACAAAAAATAGACCCACTCTGCCACTTTGCCACTGCGCCACCCCACAAACATGTCATTGTAGGTGACTAATTAGATATGTCTTCTTCAAATTCAAGCTGCAACAGTCTGCACACAAATAAGCCAGATCCGTAAAATGGATGTGCATGCAAAATTCAAGTTCTGGATCAAGACCAAAGTCTAGAACTGGACAAACAACCAGAACTTTCTGCTGATGTTTACAACTGATGAAAACTAAGAACAAGAAGAACAAGAAGAAGAACAAGAAGGAGAAAGGAAATCAGTTGATTTTTTTTTTAAATGTAAAATTTTTACATTAAATGGGAGGGTGTGGTTAGTGTCACACCAGCTGCATTTACTTTCTCAACATTTTCTGCTATTGGGTGGTGAATGGATACATGAAGTAGCATATGTGGTCAAGGCTCTTTGGGTACAAGCAACGGAATCAGTAGAGAAAGAAGATTTGTATGGCCTGGAGAGAATATATTGCACCTGGGTGTAACCAGAGGGTCTGGCCAGCTTACTACACTCAGAGGAAAGGCAAGATGGACATATAACCAGATTGTGACCGGTACCATCAGTATTGGAACTTTTCGCTGGCTGCTAAAGATAAGGATGGAGTACACATGGGAATGCTTCAAGTGCTGTGATGTCAATTTTTGGCTCTGCCCAACTCAACTCAACTTCTTCTGCTATTTTTGACATTTTAGACTGGGTCAGCCTCCATTTCTATGTCTGTTTTCTAAAAACTCACTCTGGTGAGAATTTAAACAGATGGCCATTTGTCATCGGGCAGTTGAAGTGTGTGTGTGGTGTCTCTAAGTGTAGCATTCAGTTAGCAGCATTTTCAAAAACAATTAAATCATTGTAAAATCATATTTATTTCAGCTACAGTGTTGTCCCCTACCCACTGACTGACCAACTTCCTGAAACAAAAACAACAGATGACCATAAGTCTGAAACAAGAATGACCAGTACCAGAAGGACTCTTGAAGAAGGTGTGACTATATCTACAGGGTTTATGCTTTTCTTCCTTAGTTTGCACTTTGTTTGGTAGAAATGATGTGATTACAGTAAAGCTATGAAAGTCTACAAAAGATAGGAAAACATAAAATATGGACCTCTGTCAGCTTTACTGACCATTAACAATAATTAAATAAATGATTGCTGTGACAAACAATCAGCAGCTAGAAAGGACAAAAGAAAACACAACAAATAAAGTGAAGATCCATTTTCATGCCTTAGGCGCATCGGGCATATGGGAAGAGGGTCCCATATTTTTACAAACCAATCAGGCACTGGGTGGGTAATGTGGTCAGCATTACGCCGGCCGCCTTTACTTCCCCAGGACAGCCATCATGGTACCCATTTCAGGTTGGGTCGACACCCCATTCCATGATAAAAATCTGCGCATTCAGCAGTGTCGGACTCGCAACGCCTAAGCCACTCTGTGTGTGTGTGCATGCATGTGCGCGTGCGTGTCTGTGTGTCTGTGTGTGTTTCTGTGTGTGTGTGTGTCTGTCTGTGTGTGTCTGTCTGTGTCTGTCTGTCGTCTGTGTCTGTGTGTGTCTGTCTGTGTCTGAGTGCGTGAGTGAGTGAGAGAGAGATTGAGTGTGTGTGCATGCGTGCGTGTGTGCGTGCATGTGTGTATTCTTATGCTAATGAAGACTAACCAGTGCAGTTTCCTTGTTAATTTATTATTATCAGTTCTGCAAAACCAAAGCATTTCACTTGTCTCCTTTGAAAAAAACAAATATTTTTTTAAAAATTTCTTTTAGAAACTATTTTCATTTGCAGTGTCTCCAGAATCTGTGTGCTTATTTTTGTTGCCATGAAGTACGACCAATTCTTCTGTGTGTTACCATTTACAGAGACTCAGTTTAAATGTTCTAGCTGCTTGTTCATTGTCCAGGTTTCTGTACCGTGCTCGTTTCACAGATTATGGCTTCCCTAGTGCCGCTACTTTTAGAAACCCAAATTATTCTTCGGAAACTTTTATTTTGAGTTCTGTTTCACATGATCTTGAGAAGTATCTTACTTATACGTTCAACTAAGTTTACTCAGGTGCCAGAACTTTAAAAATGGGGAATGGTGTTCAACGTTCTTTTCTGTGTGTGCGTTCCTTGGCCCATTGTGGTGTGGGGAGTGTGGGGGGGGGGGGGGGGGACCTACTGCCTCCCTAACAAGCATACCAAAATAATTGACTATTTAGGGGTTTCCTTTGAAGTCAGAGTTCATCTCCCCGAGAAGCAAGAAACCTCAGTCTGAGTACAACAAAGCCAGATCTCTAAAATTAGTAAAGCTCAAGTTCTCAAACAATACCAAGTCTAGAAGTTGATGAACAACCAGAAACTGTTGGCAGAGTTTATGCAAGTAAACACACTGAAGAAGTATATGTGTCCTGGATCTGGCATTCAACTTATGGATGCCATATGGAAAGAAGACTAGTGACCCAGATGAGCCAGAATATGTGTAAAGAAGATAAGGAAGCTAAAACATTCATAGAAAGGAGATTTTAAAATAACAGTGAGAAGCTTCCTTTCATACTGGTAATCTACTCTTATGACCACATTCGTGGGAAACGTTTGATTCATTTGCTTTGTGTTCTAATGATTGGGCCTTAAGGTTTGGACGCTTGGACTTTGTCCTTTGGTTTGTGAATGCAGGTGTTTACGAGATTCCTGGGGTTTGTTGCAGGACTTGCAGAGTTTGTACACACTGCTCTCTCAGATAACCAGTCCCTATGCAGAGAGAGACCAAGCCAAATGGGATAAAAGCCTATACAATATAATAGTGTCCCCTATACCTGAGCTCCTGGGCATTAACATGAAAAAACGAACATGATATACAAAAATATTAGTTACATGCATACAAGTGGTAGAATAAGATGAAACTTGGAGACATTGTAGAAAATAGGCTTATCTTTTATCTAGCGCCAATATTCCACCTTTGTTTGCCAATCCACTCAGGAGGATCAGGATTGTTTCACAAAGTGAGCACCAGATGTTGCTGTTTGAGGGACACGCCCCCTTCTCTTACTACTGATCTATTTCTTGATTTATAGTTTTCAAGATTTTCCTCATTATTTGAGCTGAATGTGTCACTTCAAATGTGAACGTATTCTTCATGAAATTATGATGCAGCAGAGTCTGAATAAACCAAAGTATCAATCACCTGTTGGACTGTGAAAAGCCTAGACCTACTTTACTTTCCTGTTGAAGTGCTTGGTTCATCAGCTGCTCAATTGTTTGTGAATTTTCAGAATTTTTTAACATAAAACAACAAATTTTATCCAAACGCACGTGGGCAGACGTCTAGGAAGACTATCCACAAGGTCTGATGACGATTGGCTAGTTATTTTTAGTCTGTGACTTACTATGCAAATGGCCGAAAATTAGGGCCAACGGTATAGCGTCAGGTTAAGAAATTCCCGGAAACTGGGGCCAGTGGTCTGGTAGGGTTAAACATTTTTTTTTTACAGAAGAGTATTGCTTGTCAAACAGCCTTATACACTGGTTCTGGGAAAACTGCGAATGAAAAGATAATTACTGAAGAACAAACCTGACGATTAAAATATATTGGCCACATTAAACACATAACACTTTTTTGAAAACAGTACTGGAGGTAAAGGTCAAGGGCAAGAGGTAGACAATGATATAGGTGCGAGGACAACATCAAGAGATGACAAACAGCAGTCTGAAAGAGTGTACAAGCAAGTCAAGAGACAGAGTGTGTTGGAGATCCATTTCAGCAGTCTTCACTGTGGAGACAGCAACTGACTGAGATTGTTTATTATTTTTAATCTTTAGCTTATGTATTTTCTATGTTATAGATGATGAAGATGATGTCAGAGCAAGCATCGATGAAGCTTTTCTTGACCCCCCTCAGATTACTAGCCTGATAAAAGAGAGCAAGTTATCCATTGAGACCGCAGATGATAGATCTAGTTTTATGTCTGCTGTGAAGCAGCCTTCAGTAGCTTTGCTGACTTACTTGCAAGAAGAGCTCCCAGGTAGTACTCTTACAGTTTTGTTTTTAATCTTTTAACCCCAAAATTTGACTAAAAAGCTTGACCAAATGGGGAAGCAGAAAAACATGCACAAAAAAACTCAAATAACGTAAATATTCGGCCGGGCAGCCTTTGTCAAACATCGTTTATTTTATTTTATTTCATTTATTCCACATCACATTTTTTTTAAACGTTGCTCACGTCACCTGTCGTGAAATGATAGCCATTACGCATCGGTCTGTAAGGCTGATAACCTGCCTTACCTGTACTCTGCACAAAATTCAAACTTGGACTCGCCCAGAAATATATAGTCCCTTATATCTATATATATAGGCCTGTATTGGACAACATTATTATGTCTGCCTTTTCTGGTTACTTCAACTAAACTCCACTTTTAAATGTATATCTCTTGGAGATATATTTAGGGAGTTATTTGAGGTTTCTTGGAAACCGATTTACTCCTTGCCCCAGTATACAAGGAACTTCTTTTGTACCAACGCCTGAAGTGTCTAAGCGACGTGATTCTCCTTGCCAGCTTCTCAAGCGTCCAGATGTGTTAATCTGTGCCTGTATAACTTTCACTTTTCAAGGCAATCTGGAAATGTCTCAGTTTTTACATATGCTTGGGATGTATATTTTCTGAAGAGCTGGCAGAAGATTCACAGTCCCACCAACATCCACCAACCATCCAACCACCAGAAACAACTTGGTACCCACCAGCTAACACCTGTGAAGGTTCCTGACATCTCCAAAATGTGGGAGAGTGTGCCTCAAACAGCTACCAATGCTAGAGCTTAATGTGGCTCAAAGACATTGTGTGTCCTTACTGGTGATAGAGACTTGCTAGATACCAGTACAGTTGCTACATCNCAGTTTTTACATATGCTTGGGATGTATATTTTCTGAAGAGCTGGCAGAAGATTCACAGTCCCACCAACATCCACCAACCATCCAACCACCAGAAACAACTTGGTACCCACCAGCTAACACCTGTGAAGGTTCCTGACATCTCCAAAATGTGGGAGAGTGTGCCTCAAACAGCTACCAATGCTAGAGCTTAATGTGGCTCAAAGACATTGTGTGTCCTTACTGGTGATAGAGACTTGCTAGATACCAGTACAGTTGCTACATCTTATATAGTGAAGTACTCTTACTACTTGATCCAGTGGAGCAGAATTCCCAGAGTCAAAGACAGTCAAATCATCCGGAGCTGAGGGAGGCATCATAGACAGAGAGAAGAGAAGATAAGTCTAATGCTTCGCATGATGTTGTGTTCCTCACAGCTCCTTGTGTCCAGTGATGAGAAGATGTCATCTCCAAGACCTTCTGTCTGTGTAGTCTCTTAGTGATTTGGACATGATATCCTGAGATCTGGCATTTGTCTCACTTTTTATATATCTAATTTATATTGATTACATACATTCATTTTCATGGCTGACTTAGGTGTCTCTATTTCACCTTTTTAAGTGTTTAGCAGTTGTGTATGTATGTGTATCTTCATTATATGTGTTAACATGGTTATGATAATGAACTATCATAACCTGGGGGCTTTCTTTAGTAAGTAGTGGGGGTGTCCAGCCAAGTGTGCCTAGAAATATTATATATATATATATACTGACATATTTTGTAGTGCCAATACTTGAGTTGCCCTACTCCAGAGATAAGTTGATCGTATATTGGCCACTGGGAATCCCTTAGACCAATACGAGCCAAACGACTCAACATAATTATCTCTGAGTGCTGCTGGTTCTGAAGGAGAAATCCTTACATTAGGCACGCGACAGGAGTGATATGTGACATCACCCCTTGAAGATCTGTATAATCTCCTCTCCACATTGTTATTTTTGTGTAGTTCACTTCATGTTTGATAAAGGCTGCCCGGCCGAAATGTTACGTTATTTGTGTTGTTTTGTGCACATTTTTCTGCTTCCCCATTTGGTCAAGCTTTTTAGTCAAATTTTCATGGAATGTCTTGCCCTCTAACAAGCATGACATAAGAGTTGACTAGTTAGAGATGTTTTCTTTGAAGTTGGAGTGTGTCTGCCTGGGAGGTGAGAAACCGTCAGCATTGTTGCGTGCTGAATTAATTTGCTGGTCAATTGTACCAGAGTACAGAGGTGAGATCGCATGTGTCAGTCTTAAAGGCACTAGATGATGATGATAATAGGGATGGTGATAAGTGCAAACAGTCCACGTTGCAAGATGAGGATAGTGACAAGTGCAAAGGGTCCAAAGGGTGCAAAGTGCTCACTGGTGTAAAAAGGCTCTTTCACTTACTGTACTCACTATATATTTAGAATCAAATCTTTACTGAGACTGATTTTTATAATTGACTTGGTCTTCCAGGTTGACCCAGGCTAAAATGGATACCAGTAACTTTTGTGAGAAATTAAGATGGCCAGAATGAGGATGACCAGAATAATCTGGAAAGGAAAACCAGTAGGTCAAGGCACTGGTGACCCCGACTAATGTTTCATGGCCTAGGATAAGTGAAGTCTAAAACATCACGTCCCAGTGGCAGTATTTGCTAATAATCACCTTAGTTCATTTGTTGCAGCAGACCAGGAAGGCGAGGCAGATGACGTCACTCAGTTGTTTCCCCCTGTTGCAACGAAACCAACTACCAATGGAATATGCGAGTGGCTGAATTTGCAGTTGGCTCCACCACCTCCTATGTATCGCCCATTTGTTATCATGGAGGAAGAAACAAAAACAGCAACAAGAAAGTCATTACTGAAAGGTAGGTGCTAGCATTGAATAGTTTAAATCATAGTATAAGTCTTTTATACAATTACATATGGCTCGTCTAATATGTGCTGGGCTATGTGGGTGTTTGAGGCAACAAGAATGCAGATTATCTTGATATTTTATTGCATCTCTTCAGGTGCATACTACAGTAACAATTAAATAAAATGAAGCAAACAAATGAATTCTTTGAAACTGAGAGGCAGAATGAATACTGAAATAATTACCACAAAGAGCAAAGCAAAATACTCAAAAACCTGAAAATATTGGCATCAAATCCTCATCCTGTATTGGTAAAATCAATCAATCAATCAGGTGCCGTCTCCACAATGAAGGTTGGCTGCAATGGATCTCCAACAAGCCCTGTCTCTTGCCCTTGATGTACACTCACTCATACTGCTGTTCATCCATCTCTTGATGTTATCCTCCCACTTGTAACACTGTCTGCCTTTTGTTCGCCTACCTTGAACCTTTCCCTCTAGGATGATCTTTACAATACTGTTATGTCTTTTAATGTGGCCAAAATATTTCACTTGTCTCTTTTTTTTTTTCACCTAGCAACTCTCTTTTCATTCCCAATTTCCTCAGTACCTCTATATTTGATAGCTTTTGTTTCCATGAAATACGACCTAATCTTCTGTATATCCACATCTCCCAAGAATTGATACGATTTTCCAGTTGTTTGTTCATTGTCTATGTCTCTGTGCCATACAGTAAGGTTGAGAATACATAACATTTGACAATTCTCATTTTTAATGTATTGCTTATTTCTCTTGATGTCAGTAACTTTTGCATGTTGTTGAAAATGTTTTTGGCCATCCCTATTCTTTTCTTGACTTCTGTTTCACTTCTGCCGTCACATGTTATTACTTGTCCAAGATATACGAAATTTTTAACTTGTTCCAATTTCACCCCGTTCACTGTGATATTCATTGTTAGCTGATTATTTTCTTTGCTAAATATCATGGTTTTTGTCTTTTTCAAATTTATATCTAATCCAAATTCCGCACTCCTTCTGTTTACTTGCTCCACTAGGTCTTGCAACTCCTGCTCACTCTCTGCTAGCGACACTGTATCGTCAGCATATCTCAGATTGTTTATTATTCTACTATTGATGTGCAGTACTGGTAATTCTACAATTTCTAAAAAAATGGTTTCTGTACATAAGTTGAAAAAACTAGGCGACAGCACACATCCTTGTCTCACTCCTCTCTTGATCTCTATCTGGGGTGAGCAGATGTTGTCATATCTTACTGTTGCTTCTTGCTCCCAGTATAAGTTTCTAATAAGTCTGATATCCTTTCCATCTAGTCCTATGTTTTGAAGAGCTGCAATTAGTTGTTCATGATGCACTCTGTCGAAAGCTTTTTTGTAATCTATAAAACATGCATAAATATTTTTCTAAACTTCTATATATTTTTCAGTCAGCATCTTTAGACAGATTATGGCCTCTCGAGTACCACTGTTTTTACGGAATCCAAATTGCTCTTCAGAAACTTCTTTCTCTATTTTATCTTGAATTCATTGGTAAAATACATAACCCATTATTAAGTGGGTATGACATATATGCATAATTACTGTCTCAGTGGGTGTGGTTCATAAATCCGTATGCTACTAAAAATAACTAGTATGTTCTTAGATAACTTTTTCTTGGCATTCAGAAGCTGTAAATTCTGGTGGAAAGTTCCGGTTGTTCGTCTACTTCTGAATCCATTTTACAAATCCAGCTTATTTATTTGTAGACTGTTGATTCCTTGCATCTCAGGAAACACCCCTAATAAGTTTACTTTTATGACAAGGGCTGTGGGTCTATTCTGTTTTACTGCCACAATGGGACCCACGGAAACTGCATGGAGATTTTTAGAGGACAATAGATTCTGACAATCACAGCTTGCAACAACAACAATGTCAACAAATCCACAGAGCAAGTACCCACTAAATAAGCAATGTGGATGCACACTAATTATCAACTTAAATTGTTAATGGAGCACAAGAGAGGCAAGGGAAAAGGCAAAACTAATAGATAATTTGGCATTATATCATGGAAAAATATCTGAAATGACTGACAGTACACAAAACATGAATGTTAAAACAAAAATCAACATACAGCACTCAGCACATTTTGTTAAGTGCTCCGCCCCCATTTTCAGCAGTAAACTCAGTTTTGATTCCTATAGACCAGTTACAGTCCTATTGTGTATCTACTTTGCCCTTTCCTTTAGTTGAGCTTCAGCCAGATCCCCTGGTCTCTCCTTGCAGCACCATTATCCTCAGACCGTAATGATCTGTTTGTGCCTCCGCACTGTTCACTCGCTCCAAAAGGAACTGTACACAAATTATTTCATGTTATAACAATTCCAAGAGCTTTGTTGAGAGTACTAAAGCTACAGGTGGTCATGGCCTATTTGACGAATGAGGTGAAACGTTAATAGTTTGGGCAGAGTCACATGATTTGACAAAAGGTATGGGGAAGACTAACAGAGAGGATGTTAAACAGTTCGGCATCATGTTATGAAGTTAATTATTTAATTAATTAATTAATCAGTTAAGAATTGGCATCATTGCACTCAGGACATTCCCACGTGTGTTCCGTCTTCTTCTTCAGTAGCCAGTGAATAGTTGACATGCTAATATTACCAGATGCAACCTGATTAAAAGTGTGCAAATGTTTCCCTCTCAGATCTTCCAGAACCTTAACCTATACCCCATTGATTTAGTCTTTCAATGAATGCATTTCCAGTCTGTTCTACTGCACTGTAAATTTGATACCAGAAAACCTTCACCACATCCACTTTATTAGAAAGTAGCTCATGCCCAGAGAAGTGGCAGCAGCTAATCTATCAGCCTACTCATTACCTCGTACACCTGAATATCCTGGACAGGAAAACCATGATATGTTCCTGATCTGAGTTTTGCCAAGCCATGCAAGCCACTCTATGCTCAGGACACCAGTTTCAATTTTCTGAAGCGTGCTCTTTGAGTCCCTTACAATTACAACATGTCAGGCTATGCCGCTCTGAAGCTATCGGAAAGCTGCCGTTACTGTCTCCACCTCCATTCTTATACTGGATGTAGTGACTTTATACATGATGCTCTATGTTTTCAAACAATATCATGTTATGGAAGAACATCTAACTGAAATGACTGACAGTACACAGAACAGATAGGCTGTACACAAACATTATGACCAACACAGTATAATTCATAAATTACGATCCAACATCATAGCACCTGGGACATTTTCATAAGTGCTATGTCCACCTCTTTAGCAGCAAGCACAGAGTTCCACTTCTGATGGTACCAGTAACAGTCTGACTGTATGTCCGTCTTGTCTCTTTCTTGAGTGTTGAGCATCAGCCAGATCCCATGGTCACTCGTGTCTGCATCATTCTCTTCAGGTCATGATGATCTGTCTGTGCCTCAGCACTGTTTACTCTCTCCTAAAGGACCTTACAATATCTAGCTGCTCATGCATCAGTTCACCTCCAAGTGGTGCAGAATCAGCCAGTCTGTTTGTCTGTTCATTTCCCATCTCACAGGCATACTCTAGATAACATATCCAAAGGATGCTTACTACTGCGGACCTCTGAAGCGATGCTTGTCACTTTGCACAGAGCATATCTGTCTCCCCCATTCCCAAGATGCTCTGTGAGCCAGTTACAATCACAACAAGTCTGTGCAACTGGTTCTCAGTCCAGAAGGAGGCTTCAGTGACTACGCTGTGAACTGAATGAATATTCAAAATGAAAAAAAAAAGTGAAAAAAATTCCACATTGAAAATTGCTGCAGTAGGTATCTTCTAGTGTCTTTAGGAATATTATGTACAGATTTTATAATCTCTTCCAGGGTGCGACTCTTGTACCACTGTCTGAAAGCTACAAGAGCAATATTTTTCTAAAGCTGCAAAAAATAGTTTATTAGTTAATTGAGAATTGTGAAATGGGTTCACTAGTTTCTAAACCATACAGCCACACACGAATGAGCATATGGGGCTAGACCCATATTTTTATAGACTAAACAGTACTTGATAGGTGATGTTGATGAATGCAGGCTACCTTTACATCCCAAGACAATTCCTGGGGCCAAACTTGAGCTGGATCAACCTGGGAGTACAAGTCAGTTCAAATAAAATCAGTGTGGATTGAAACCTAGAACCTTTGGGCTGACGGGCAAGCATTCAGTCACCTGCCTAATATTTGTAATAATCATGGTTTGCGTTACTTAATTATGTATTTTATTTATACTGTAATTTTATTGTTTACTGTAATTTTATTGTTTACTGTAATTTTATTGTTTACTGTAATTTTATTGTTGAGGTGTTTGTGCATATTTTGTAATTCAGATCCAAAATTTGAAGCAGACGCAGAAGATACAGAAGATGATGATAACATAGATGATATAGGTGAATCATTCACTGATTCCATCACTTGTGTTATTTTGTATAATACAGTTAATTTCAAATGTATTTATCAGAGCGACAGTTTTTTCCCCTTAAAATTATCACATTACTTCATTTTTAAAACACAGTGTTATGCATGTTGCACAATCAGTCATTACTTTTTAGATACATGTGTTTATATGGTTTGCATGATCTGTAAGGGTTTTGTTCACATTTTTAGAAATTCAAGCTTGTTTACATTGATGTTTCAAGGCATGCAGTTTGTTGCTGTAAATGTTTATTACAACTTTTGAATATACTTTCATGACAGTTATTGAATTTTATTTGTTCACATGTCTAGTTACACATGTTTTATAAATTCTTTAAACATCTGTTATTTTCTGATAACATAGCCATACACCTACTGTGATGTCTATGCAAAAAAATTCATAGGTATTTAAAGAAATATGAACAGTCAGCTTTAGGTTTTTTTTTTTTTTAAGAATTAGAACTCCCTAGAAATTACAAAGTGAAATAAAGATATCATGAAAGAAATTAACTCACAAAGATCCTCTTATTAGTTACAGTGCTCCGTGGGGGTTGGGGAATGTTGGGGGGGGGGGGGGGGGGGGGGGGGGGGGGGGGGGGGGGGGGGGGACCCATTGCCTCTTAGCAAAAATGTTGTAAAAGGAGGAAATGGTACTAATAATGATTACCAATTCCACATGGCGTGGACTAGAAGAAGAAACACAGCAACTGAGAGCAACAGTTCCCTCTGTGGGTTCTAGTGCTCTATTGGGGGAAAAACAAGAATAGACCCACTGACTCCCCAACAAGCATGGCATAGGAGTTGACTTATTGGGGGCATTCTTCAAAGTCAGAGTACATCTACCTGAGAGGCAAGGAACCAAGAGTATGCTAACAAATAAGCCAGACGTGTATGAAACGGTTGTGCATGCAACACTCAGGTCCAGGAACATGACTAAAGTTTTTAGGCGAACAAACACCCAGAACTTTCCGTAAGACCTTACAGCCAGGAAATATGAAGAAGAAGAAGAAGAAGAAGAAGAAGAAAAAAAAAGAAGAAGAAAAAGAAGAAGAAAAAGGCAACAATAACAGTTTTTGTTTGCGAATTCTTTATTTCACATTTATAGCATTATTGAGTTAAAAGTTAGCTTGAAAGCATGACATGTGATCTTTTAGTGATTATACAATGAAGAAAAAGAGTGAAGATCAACTTATACAATGCATTAGAAAGAGCATGGAAAAAATTCTTGCATTTATACGCCTCTGGACCAAACACGCTCACCCACTAAAACCCTTCTATATATTCCTAAATGTGGCTGTTCAAACTGGTTATTTGCATAAATCATATTGTTAAGAGCAAAAGAGTGTGTGCATGTACATGTGTACATGCTCAGCTGTGTTTGTGTATGTGTGTGTGTTAGGGGAAAAAAGGGGGATGGTGGTGGTTTAGGAAGCAGAGAAAATTGCAAGATAGTGAGAGATAGTAACTACCAGCATTACAGGGCCAGTAAGAATTGCTTGACTGGCCAGTTTGAACCAATGGGCCATAGTTTGCTCACCCTTCCTCTAAATGTGTGATGCCTCAGGCTTTCACATATAGTTATTTTAAAATATTATCAGATGTCAACAGCAGAGAATGGAGAGTGAAAAGCAACAATGAAATGCATCATCTGCTTAAAAGACCAATAATAACTGGCATCATGAGGGCTCATAGACTGTGATGGTTTGGGTTATAGAAAGAGAAGGGCAGATAAGGGAGATACAAAATTTGCCTCCAGAAATGAGTTTACTATGAGTATACTACGAGACAGACCAACAAGACGGTGGTGAGATCATATATACAGACCTACAAACACTTGGAGTCACCAGCTGGAAAGAGTAGGCCAATCAGAGAGATGAATGGAGGTAGACGATATCTGTAGTAATGAAATGAACCTCAAAAGCTTAGAATGTAGAAGCTGGATCTGCATTACAGACAGCCAAAGTGGTCTGATACATTTTTTCAAGTCCCAGAATTACTGATTTAAGAGCTGACATCCTGTTATACCAGTATCGTTGGAGAAAATGAACTAGAAACTGTAAAAACACTGACTCTCTTAAAAGAAACAGCTCACAAAATGGGACTAGTTATCAGTCAAGTTAAGGCAGAATACATGATAAAAGCAAGACAGAGAAAGGATATAAACTCCGGCCACATACAAATCGATAATATGAAAATCAAACGAATGGAAACATATAAGTACTTGGGTGCAAACTTCAGCTGCTCCAATATGCTTAGAGAGGAAATACAATATAGAATACAATATGGAAATAAAGTATACTATGCTATTCAGCATCTGCTAAAGTCAAAGTGTCTGTCTCGCAACACCAAGATCAAAATATATAAAACGTAGATAAGACCAGTCATTTTATATTGCTTTGAAGCTTGGAGCACAACTAAAAGATATGAAGCCTTATAAGAGATTATCTAAAACAGAATATTACGAAGAATATTTGTACCCATTAAAGATGCAAACAGCGGGAAATGGACAGTGCGAAGCAACAACAAAATGAATAATCTCTTTCAATCACCATATTTCACTGGCATCATGAGAGCTAATAGACTGAAATGGTTGTGGCATATTGAAAGAATGTCAGATGACCGAAAGGTTAAAAACTGTATACACAAGGAAGCTGAATGGTTGTAGACAATGAGGCAGACCAAGAAGACTATGGAGAGATAATGTCAGACAGACCTACAAAGACTTGGTGTCACCAATTAGACAAAGAAGGCCAACCAGAGAGGTGAGTAGAGGTGGGTGATATCTGCCGCAATGAACCTCAAGGGCTCGGAATGCTGAAGAGGAAGAAAAATCATATCATACCAGATGTACCCACTGATGCTTCCTTTTCTGTAACAAATGTCTTCAGGCGTAGATGCTAACTGTACCAATAGTAAACTGGTTGTTCACATGTTGTACTCTTCCTCTGATAAATTTTACTTCCTTGCTGGATCGACTCTTAATTTCCTTACACATATTGTCTTATCTAACATTTTTTTTCAATTGACGAACAAAAAGAACAAGTATTCTTCATCCGCATTCTTCCAAATATGGTTTTGAGAATGTCTGTCGTGTCCAGTATATGTGTTTCTGCAGCTATTGCTTTTGTAGCCATAAAATCTGCTCTTTCCTTACCTCACACTCCTGTATCTCCAGGACAGTTTATCCACCTGAGTGACTGTAATTTAAATGTGATGCTTGGTATCCACTTATGCTGCAGATGTCCATTTTGAACCTTCCACAATACTGAATAAGAATCAGACACTATGTATCCTCTGGGAACTTCAGAGCTCTGGTGATTGCCTACACCTCCATCCTCATCCTTGAAGTTGTGAATAAAATACACTACTTTGTTCTGCCACAACTTTCTGTTCACTCTAGCTGAAATATCCAAGCCAGATTTTTCACAACTGATGAATATAATCATTGTTATACACTATTACATCATCTCATCTGTTGTTTCATCTGTCAGTTGTTGTATCTCTTTTAGTCCCAGAAGCTTTCACTCAAAGCTGCCTGGCAGGTTAAAACTACAATGAAAAAGCCATTTGCCTCACATTCAAAATTTTGCAAGTTCTAATTCAGACTTCAATGTTTTGCTAACGGTTGCATTTGTTGCCAAAGATACCTATAGTTTTTGCTGGAGCTTCAGTGTTCATGCTTTGTGCTCAAGAGCAGGCAAACATTGCTGCACTTGAAAATGAAGTTGACAGTTATTTAGAAAGCATTTTTAAAGGTAAAAGAATGGTTGAAGTTGTGTTTTGGTTCTTCACCTTGTTGAGTTTGTAGTTGAGTTAACACTTTGTCCAGCATGATATTCACCTCATCGTCAGTCCAATGTTAGTTGGTCTGTAAGGATATGGATGTATCTACATATGCTAAATACACTATTGGCTTCTAAAGAGTTCTTTACTACTAGTTTGCTAACACTTTGTCATGTCAGTAAAAAAAAAAAAAGACGTTCTCAGGACAAGACGGTTAAAGGTGAGTGGATTAATTTCATTGCACAGGGTTTTACTCTATATGACTCAGTCTCTCTCTGCAGAGCATCTGGGTGGTAACCACTAGAGCTACAAAAAGTTGATAAATAAAATAGTTGATAACCACTTGTGCTACAGAAAGCTAGTTGATAGCCACTAGTGCTACAAAAAGTTAGTTGATAACCACTATAGATACAGAAAGCTAGTTGATAACCATTAGTGCTACAAAAAGTTAGTTGATAACCACTAGAGATACAGAAAGCTAGTTGATAACCACTAGTGCTACAAAAAAGATAGTGATAACCACTAGAGCTACAGAAAGCTAGTTTATAACCACTAGAGCTAGAGAAAGCTAGTTGATAACCACTAGAGCTACAGAAAGCTAGTTAACCACTAGAGCTACAAAAAAGATAGTGATAACCACTAGTGCTACAGAAAGCTAGTTGATAACCACTAGAGCTACAAAAAAGATAGTGATAACCACTAGAGCTACAGAAAGCTAGTTGATAACCACTAGAGCTACAGAAAGCTAGTTGATAACCACTAGAGCTAGAGAAAGCTAGTTGATAACCACTAGAGCTACAAAAAAGATAGTGATAATCACTAGAGCTACAGAAAGCTAGTTGATAACCACTAGAGCTACAGAAAGCTAGTTGATAACCACTAGAGCTACAAAAAAGATAGTGATAACCACTAGAGCTACAGATAGCTAGTTGATAACCACTAGAGCTGCAGATAGCTAGTTGATAACCACTAGAGCTACAGAAAGCTAGTTGATAACCACTAGAGCTACAAAAAAGATAGTGATAACCACTAGAGCTACAGAAAGCTAGTTGATAACCACTAGAGCTACAAAAAAGATAGTGATAACCACTAGAGCTACAGAAAGCTAGTTGATAACCACTAGAGCTACAGAAAGCTAGTTGATAACCACTAGAGCTACAGAAAGCTAGTTGATAACCACTAGAGCTACAGAAAGCTAGTTGATAACCACTAGAGCTACAGAAAGCTAGTTGATAACCACTAGAGCTACAGAAAGCTAATTGATAACCACTAGAGCTACAGAAAGCTAATTGATAACCACTAGTTCCACAAAAACTATAGCTTCAGAGACAATATCCAGGAATAAAATAACCAAAACAAATTGCACTCAAGAACCAAATAAAAGTGTCTAAAATGATCCTTTCATCGACATAGCATGAAGAAAATGCCTTAGCTATTTTGCCATAGAAATCCTCCATGGCTACATAACTTCCATCTAGTGTAATTGACGCATAATTTCAGAACCGCTACTGCCACGCCCATAGCTGTTTTTCAATAATATTTTAATCCTACTATGAGCACAAACCTGATTATTAATGAAAAAATGGTAGCATAGAATACAGTATTACAAAGTGAAACCTAATTTGTACATATTTTCTTAATTTTTATATCTATAAATGTATATATATATATATATATATGTATATATATATATATATATATATATATATATATATATATATATATATATATATATATATATATATATATATATTCATATGTCCGGGAACAGTCATATCATCAGAAGGAAAATGTGTGACAGAGATTAAAAGCAGAATAGGTCAAGTAGGTCAAGCAAAGTCAGCATTTCAGAAAATGAAAAACAAATCTTATGCAAAAATCACTCTCATTTCATTTTAGAAAGAGAGTGCTAAAATGTTACATCGAATCTGTTCTGCTATATGACAGCAAATCTTGGAATGTCAGTGAACAAATTAAGAAGAATTCAGAAGCAACAGAGATGTGGTTTTTGAGACAAATGTTACGAATACCTTGGACGGCCAGAGCAACTAATGAAGATTGTTTGAAATAAGCTAATGAAAGTAGATCTCTGTATACAACAATAAAAAGGTGACAAACACTGTTCTTTGGCTACATAATGAGAAGGGAGGCATTGAAAAACAATGTGACTGCTGGAAAGATCAGTGAAAAGATGGGTAGTGGCAGACCAAGAGAGATGATGCTGGATGGGCTGAAATGATGGCATGGAGGGATATCACCAAGAGTGCTGTTCCAGGCTACCAGGGATCGTGATCTGTGGAGATACATGAGCGCCTATGCCAATTGGCAGAGCACATGATGATAATGATACACACTCATATGCTGCTCCTATATATATATATATATATATATATATATATATATATATATATATATATATATATATATATATATATATATATATATATATACATATATATACATACATATATATATATATATATATATATATATATATATATATATATATATATATATATATATATATATATATATATATGTATATATATATATAATGCATATTCTTTGTCACTAAAATGATTTGGGCATAATAGCTTAGTTAAGCAAAGTAAAAATTAGTAAAGGACCCTTTTCCATCTCTCATGCTTACTGGGTGTTAAGGGCTAGACCTATATTTAATAGCTTAGTTATTGGCGTATTAATCTGTCAACATAGTTTGCAGTGTTGACTCACTATATTCAGTCTTTACTGAGGGAGATAGTACCCTATAATGATGGTGATGGTGATGATAATGATGATGCTGATATTGAGTGATGCTAAAACATAAATATTTTAACAAATTACAAACTCAACACTGTTATGTAATCTTTTTTTTTCTTAAACAGTGAAAATTAAGGTTTCTGAGATAATTAAATTCTTCTTTTTCTTCTTCTTCTTCTTTTCATCCTGTTTTACTGCATCGAGTGTTGAGGGAGATATAAGGTCCTGCTTTGTGCTTGTCTGGCTGCTTCGACCATAGACATATTGTTGTACTGTAGAGTTTCTCTGATGTTATCAATCTACTGTGTTCTTGGTCTGCCTCTTGGTCTATGTCCCTCGCCTCTTTGGGTATATACCTTGTATGGTAAAGCATCAGAAGGCATTCTATCCAAGTGGGCATACCATTTGATTAATTTATTTGCATGTTTTATCTGTGTTTTTGTTAGTTTTTCATACATTTTCCTGAAAGTGTGTTTAAGTTTTTCTGTTGTTTGATTCATAAAGCCGATTCATAAAGCAGTTATATTCATTACTGTCTTTAAATACTACTGTTTATGGCAGTGTAGGTCAGGACAGGGTTCCCATTGCTTACTGAACGGTCAGCTGTTAGTACCACTGTTGAAACCAATGCAAGATAAATAGTCAGCGGCTGGAATCAAACCCTGCACCTCGGCATTACAAACCATGTTTGCAATGCCTAAGCCACAGACGCTGATGTGAAAAGATAGTACAACTGTAAATAAAGATGTCTATGCTCAGTGTAACAATAAAGTATCTACTCTAATTTTGATTTCTCCGTTAATTTGACACTAGCTACGAACAAAAAATCCTCAATAAGTTCAAGCCATGCAAAGCATTGTAAATTATTCTGTTTGCATCATAGATATTTTGGAGGTGTGTAAAAATTTTGGTCATGAAGTCTTTTTTATATGGTGGCATAACATCACTTGGCCATAAGCTTGATGAAACATTGCATAATAACCAACTTTAAGACATGAGGATATAGTTGTATCTTTTTTTTTACGGAAAAAGAAAAAAATTTTTTTTGCACTTTGTGACTTTTTATAATACAGGGTTATTCAAAATGCTTGATACACTTTCAGTCATGTATATTTCCTTGAATCATCAATCATTCCTTGATCATGCCTCTCCATAATCTGCGATCTCCTGCAGCATGTATCAGTTCGTGTGCCGACACACCTCCATGCCATGCAACAAGACTGTCAAGCATCTTCTCTTGTTGTCTTTCTCTATCCCTCCATCCACAGATCTTTCCAGTGGTCACAACATGTTCTATTTTCCCTCTTCTCATAACATGGCCGAAAAATGATGACTGTCTCCTTCTGATGTCTGTGATAAGTTGTCTTCAGGCTCCCGACTCTTTCAAAACCTCTTGGTTGTTCTTTTTGGCTGTCCAAGGTATTCTAAGCATTTGGCTCGCCTACCGATTGTCCAGGATTCACAGTCATATGTTAAAACTGGATGTATGTAGCAAGCAAGAATTCTTTTTCTAACTCTCAATAACAAGGATATATTGCACAAGATGTTTTTCATTTTATAAAATGCAGTTTTTGCCTGTCCTATTCTGTTTCTTATCTGATGTTATCCATCTTCCGTCTGATGTTATCCATGTGCCCAGATACTTAAATTTCTGTACTTGTCCTAAAATAACACCATCGACTTTTATTACACATTTAGGAATAATTCATATCTTTGATACCACCATTACTTCTCTCTTCCCATTATTCAAACTGAGGCCCATTCTTCCACTTTCTAACACCACAATGTCTATCATTTCCTGTAGTTCTTTCTGACTTGTTGCTATCAAGACTGTGTCATCAGATAACGTAAATTGTTTATATTGTACTATTTCCTTGAATACATATGTTAAATATTTAAAGTTTACAAATTATCAGTAGAGGTTTTAACTGTTCACCATAGCTGCTGTCTGCTGCTTGACAACATCTAAGCAGTAGCCAAACTCACCCAAGCATTTCTTCTGTAACTGAGTTCACTGCAGCTGTGATACGAGTGGTTGATTGCACAGCTGCACTCTAGCTCTAGTATTCAAAACTTCAGACATTTCCTTAAACCCTGCATCTATCATATTGACACACAATGGACCACTATCATCAAATTTACAGTTTTTGTTGCAAAGAATACAAGAAATTGGCCTTATGAGCCACCCACGAGGCAACAGGTTACATCATGTAGCCAGTATGCCCAGAGTCTAGAATCTAACCACTTCATCATGTAGCCAGTACGCCCAGAGTCTAGCATCTAGCCACTACATCATGTAACCAGTACAGCCAGAGTCTAGCATAAAGCCACTACATCATGTAGCCAGTACGCTCAGAGTCTAGCATCTAGCCACTACATCATGTAGCCAGTATGCCTAGAGTCTGGCATAAAGCCACTACATCATGTAGCCAGTACGCCCAGAGTCTAGCATCTAGCCACTACATCATGTAACCAGTACAGCCAGAGTCTAGCATAAAGCCACTACATCATGTAGCGAGTACGCTCAGAGTCTAGCATCTAGCCACTACATCATGTAGCCAGTACGCTCAGAGTCTAGCATCTAGCCACTACATCATGATAGCCAGTATGCCTAGAGTCTAGCATAAAGCCACTACATCATGTAGCCAGTACAGCCAGAGTCTGGCATCTAACCACTACATCATGTAGCCAGTACGCTCAGAGTCTAGCATCTAGCCACTACATCATGTAGCCAGTACGCTCAGAGTCTAGCATCTAGCCCCTACATCATGAAGCCAGTACGCTCAGAGTCTAGCATCTAGCCACTATATCATGTAGCCAGTACGCTCAGAGTCTAGCATCTAGCCACTACATCATGTAGCCAGTACACTCAGAGTCTAGCATTTAGCCACTACATCATGTAGCCTGTACGCTCAGAGTCTGGCATCTAGCCACTACACTGCCACGCTCTCATACATTTGGGTAATGATTGTGCAACTTTTACTTCTGTGAGCAGCAAAAGTGAATATACAAATTGCATCACATTTGTTCCAAACCAGGTATTTTCTTAAATATTTCAAATGTGTATTTAAATATTTCAAATGTGTATTTAAATATTTCAGATGTGTATTTATATATCAAATGTGTATTTATATATTTCAAATGTGTATTTATATATTTCAAATTTATATTTGTATGTTTCAAATTTGTATTTATAGAAAGAAAAAGCTTACCTAGAAATTCGATTGAGTTATCAAAGTATCCATCCAAAATCGAGAAAGTCAGAAAAGAAGAAAAGTTTGCTCGTCCAGGTATGTTCAGCTTATGAAATTATTTCTGTAGCATATTTTACTTCTGATTTATGTTTTTTTTTAAATGAGTCAAAGATGTGAGATGTGCAGAAAAAGAGAGCATACAGATATCATAGAGCTTTTAGAGACTTTATGTCATTACAGACATCAGAAGTAGACAGTCATAATTTTCAGGCCATGTTATGAGAAGAGGGAAAATAGAACATGTTGTGACCACTGGAAAGATCTGTGGAAGGAGGGATAGAGGAAGACAACGAGAGAAGATTCTTGACAGTCTTGTTACATGGCATGGAGGTGTGTTGGCACACAAACTGATACATGCTGCAGGAGATCGTGGATTATGGAGAGGCATGA